>JAQBSW010001085.1:0-151066 GCA_029291075.1 Eudiplozoon nipponicum | reverse complement strand
TCAAGAGATATAGAGTCAAAAGCTTTTGAGATATCTATGAATACAATTAATGCATCTAACTTTTTCTCACCTAATGTAATTACATGTTTCCACATAGAGAGTATATTAGTAATAATGATCGGGTGTTTTGTACGTGAAAGGTTTCAAATCCCGTGTTGCCTAACATTAAGTGTCAATTTAATAATTAAGTGTGATAGATATGGATACTAATCTTAAATTTGAAGACACTAGCAAGTTAGCGCAAGACATGGCAGGTATGAATTTAGCAGATGCGAATGAAAATATAAGCTTGTCAGATTCTACTGTTAAGTATAGGACTGATCACGATCTGGCATCTATAGGGTTCTCAGAAACCAATAGGTTAGGAACCTCTACATGTGTAAGTTACTCTTCGAACGCTTGGATAGTCATGTTGAAGATTTGCGGTAACACCGGGATTGGTGAAACACGTAGAAGTCCGATTAATAGATGATCGGGATGACTGAATGCGCAACAGCAAGAAGATTGGCGTGACTATACACTAGCCGAGTTAGTGACACTGCGTGTTAAACGCAAATAGAGCAATCGACACAGAAAGTCAGTACAGCATACAAGGGGACAGCAATCGCAGGTAGTGAGCAGAGCATAATGTGTTACGAGGTAATAACATTGCGATTATATATATATATATATATATATATATATATATATACAGTTTACACGTAATTGGTCAATGGCTGCACACATTCTCATTGGTCTACCATACCTAATGGTGAATTTATTTTTGACAAAATTTCTGTAGAATAATTTGTTTCGTTACATCGATTTCCTCTCTGAGACAAACTGAAAAAGAAAAATATATTTTAGTGTACTGGGCTTTTGTATATTCGTTAATTGCTTCAACAATTATATAACGCCAAATGACCATCAGAAATTTCTGCAAAAATTGTTAGCCGTAGAGGTAGGTCATACCGTGTAAAGCGAAATATAGCATTGCTGACTGTTCTTGAGAGCCACCATGAGAAAACAGTAAACTGGATTTCAACTAGAGATTCCAGGTTTAAGTTTTTAGAATAGAATAGAATAGAATATCTTTATTTGGATTCAAACCACACATGTTCCATCAAATAATAAAATTAGAAAATGTACAATATAAAATGATATCACATCACATATATATGTGCAATTAGTTGTACTGTACAATTTATCAGCATCAGAAAGTTCAGCTGTAAAGTGTGATAGATTCTTCATCAAAATTAGAAAAATTTAAGGTATAATTCGAATATATCAGTTTGTAAGAAGAAAGGTAACCATGACTAATAATTGATTGTATGTATTGTTGATTAACAAGATGATATAATACATAACATTTCAGTTTTAATAATACAAAATTTGAAGATAGAATCTCGAGAAATTATGTTGCTGAAACACCATTAATCCTGTCTTTTATTTAACCATGAGAAAGTATTATCATAATCAAAATTTAAAATATCAGCAGGATTGAACACTTTTTCTAGTTTGGTAGATAAAAATTTAAAAGACATTTTAGTTGGAGGCGTTTCTCTAAGCCCCTTTGGCAATTGATTGTAAATTTGTAAATTTTTGAAAAAGAAAGTAGCTTGCTCGCAACATTCTCACCATTGGTGGACTGACTTGAATAGAATAGAATAGAAAATCCTTATTTGGATTCAAACCTTACATGTTCCATCAAATAATAAAAATAGAAAATGTACAATATAAAAACATATCACATCATATAAATATGTGCAATTAGTTGTACTGTACAATTTATCAGCATCAGAAAGTTCGGTTATAAAAAGTGATATATTCATCATCAAAAATAGAAAAATTTAATGTATTATTCGAGTGTAACATTATGCAAAAAAGGGAACCATGACTAATAATTGATTGTATGTATTGTTGATTAACATGATATGTAATGCATAACGTTTCAGTTTTAATAGTACAAAACTTGAAGATAGAATCTCGAGAAGTTATGCTGCTGAAAAACAATTAATCCTGTCTTTTATTTAACCACGAGAAAGTATTATCATAATCAAAATTAAAAATATCAGCAGGATTGAACACTTTTTCTAGTTCGGTAGATAAAAATTTAAGAGACATTTTAGTTGGAGGAGTTTCTCTAAGCCCCTTTGGCAATTAATTGTAAATTTTGAAAATTTTTGAAAAAAAGAATAGCTTGCTCGCAATATTCCCCACCAATGGTGGAGATATTGCAAAATGACCAGATCTACTACCAACTTCATGACTCTTTCTTATTCGATTCATATAGGCACCAGTCCACTGGTTCAAATGGAAAATTTTATGAAATAGAACATCCTCCGAAACCATAAAGGATGCAGTGATACAAACTGTAATCTAGTGGCATATATAGTGCAGCAGATAGGACATTTGTTTCACAATTTTTCTTTGTCCAGCTTCTACCTTATTAGATAAACCCTTTGCTAAAGGATTCCAAGTAGCGGCAGCATATTCTAATATCGCTCTAATCCATATTATAAACATTTTATATTTTATTTCACTCGATAAAATATTTCTATTTATTAGTGCCCATCTGTTCTTGGCACTGCCTACTATCCTTTCAATATGTCTCTCAGCAGAAGCCGTACAATGAATAGTTATACCTAAATCCTTAATTTCTTGCATAAGTTTAATCTCAAAAACATCATTAATCTCAACATCATGAAAATAAACATAATTGAAATCAGTTCTGTTACCTATTTTTAAAGCTCTCGTCTTTTTACTGTTCATTCTCAGCCTTAGAGTTAACAAGTATCTACTTAAATCATAAAAATCTAGTGTCACATTATTTTTGGAGAATTCGACATTTTTTGGATCAATTGGAAAGATTATTTTTTAAATCATCAGCGAATTTGCAAACTCGACCGTTAGGGATTTTAGTTTCCAAATGTGCAAATACAATTTTAAATAAAATTGGCCCCAAACTTGATCTCTGTGGAACTCCACTTGTAACCCTTTTTGAATTAGAAATCAAATCATTTACTTGAATACTCATTCTTCGATTATATAAATAGTATCTAAGTAATCTAAAAATATTTGCATCAATATTCAATAAATAAATCGCATTCAAAATAGCATCAAAAGATATAGAGTCAAAAGCTTTTGAGATATCTTTGAATACAATTAATGCATCTAACTTTTTCTCATCTAATGTAATTACATGTTTCCACATAGAGAGAATATTAGTAGTTGTTGACCTGTCTTTTGTAAAGCCGTGTTGGCACATATCAAAATCAGCCGGCAACATACGTTCTAAATGATCTAGTATCAATCGTTCTATTATCTTAAAAAACGAAGGGATAATAGAGATTAATCTATAATCACTGGCGCACGTTGGCTTACTTACTTTTGGCAGCGGTTTAGCTACTATCGTAAGTATATCGATAGGTAATTTCCCATTCTTCAAAATTATATTTATAAAGTTGCAGAGCGCATTCATAAAATTTAAAAGTAATTGAAGCAGGTTATCAATCGAAATACCAAGGTGATCTTTTTGTTTTTTTGATTTTATTTTTAACATTAATTTTATCAATGCATCACTGTCAATAACAAGTCCTAGATCCTGGTTTCCCGAAGGATCAGGTTTGTTTGCTGGGCATGCTGAACCACTGTCAATGTGAGCTCGATAAGACAAAAGACGTTAGGGTGTGCTAGACGTTGTGGTCCATGATATTCGATAGTATATATGTAAATTGAGTGACGCATTAAGATTTGGCATTCATGATAATTGCCCATAACATGATATAAAACCGGTGACTACTAAATGTTACAGCATGAAGCGTTTGCTCTATGTAGCTGGTCATATCGATATAAGTTAGTGTGGCTTAGTCGTGAACCATACGTTAATACTGTATGGTGTTTAAACAATACAACAGAAAAATGAAATTCTAAAAACAAGGGAAATATACTCGAACATTGCCGCAGATATGTCATAATACCTAATAATTGATCATAGACGCTTCCTAGAAGGTTTTGGATCCATAAAAGATGATCACGTCACGTGAAATTGGACTCAAGATATGTGCAAAAAATTAAGTAATATGAAGAATAATGAATATTTAATGTAATGTATGTAATTTATTGCGTGATTGAGATTGTAGGCATGTAGAATCTGAAACTTATGCAGAAGGTAGTATTTCGCGCTGTAAGGACCGCGGATACTTGGGTAACAATTGTGCAACAGCACCGTTGTTACCAAAAAGTACTTTTTTACAGCAATAGAGCTGCAGATGAACGAGGACTGGCCGAGAAGCATGTCGCGGCTTCTGGGCAGAAATTTTACCGAAATAAAGTTAAAGTCTAGAAGCTTCGACTTCTGTGTCATTCTGTGCTGGTAGTACACGTAAGAGCTGATTAAGCAGGTGTAAGTCCATGCCATACAGGAATATTTACGCAGGCATTCGGATAGATTCACGTTAATGAGAACGCATAGCAAGGAGTATAAAAAGTAATGCGTTGAGCCAATTTTCATTAATGGACTAGGATTCTAAAGCTGTTTTAATTTCCATACGCATTATTTCCATAAATTCGTTAAATTGGTGGTGGTGCGTAGTAGTCTGGCGTAAGGTACATCACATGAAACACAAGGTAGGTTTGAAGCGATCAGATGAGAAGCATGTGTCTCTTTTAGCATTGACCTCGCTAGGTACACCATAATGCGTTATTCATGAAGAGATGTAACCATTAATGGCTGCATTTCCAGAAATGGTGTCAAGAGGTAAAGCCACAGGCCATCAAATGAATTTATTAATCATAGTTATAGGGTTTGTTAAAATTTTGATCTTGAGTAAAAAGATGGCTATGCAAAACACTTTTGAGAATTGTTCCAACTTAGAAGGAATATACCGGGTGATTTGGTTCGTTGGGAATATATCACACTCGGAGATACATCGCCTGAATTTCTGTCTGTGTGAATAACCCCAGAAACAATCTGTAATATGTTAGACAGTCGCCTTTTTACGCGGGTGATAATAAGACTGAATGGTGTGAAAGTAATGATTTTAGAAAACGCGAGCAAAATCTAATAGGTTACCAAAATTTGTCGATATTTTGTTCCAAGTTCGACCCAATTGCAAATTCAGATGCACTATTTGTGAGTAGACTAGTTCTTTCGAAGTTTGAATGTATTTTTATGGTGGCATTTGCTAACGAATTGGTGGCACGTTCATCGTCATCTGACAACCAAAGATTACTGTAATTTCTGCTTTATACATTTAGATTACACTGGTGCTTACAAAAAGAATATATTTTATGGACCGGGAAGGAACTAGCGAAATTAGTTGAGAACTTTAAATATTCTCTATAAATCCTTCAAAGTCTTTTTTTGAGTAAATCGGTTTTAGACGTTTGCGAGAGTTATTTTTCCCTACATTAGTTTGGTAGCGGCTGTGGAGATCCGTACACATGATTAATCTCCGGCTTTTTCCCGATGGGTGATGAGAGAAGACCAATGCGAATGATCACATATGTATTGCAAAAAACACCGAGTGTGGAATCATAAGTAATCCAAATTGACCGTGCTCTAGACGGCAATAAAATAAAATTTTAACACAAATGAATGTCTTAAACACCAGTCACAGTCAAACTAAATTGTCCATGTACTAGATGGTAGCAAAATGAACGCTGTTTATAAAGTAGCATATTTTGCACACAAGCAATTATTCTTTCACAAATGTCTGAATTGAAATGAAAATATATACAACCAATTGAAAATACATGATGATATGAACATAGTCACTGTTAAAAGTTGTCACTGAAAATAAAATGAAGAGATTCGTGTAAAGACTTCAATGACAAAAATTCACAAATAATTAGTTCACTGTTTGCTATGTTTTTAACTTATGGCATTATAATAATCAGTTATTCTCTGAAAATCGGATAGGCATAGTTAAATGTGAACAGTAAATCCCTCGCGTAAACTGCGAATAATCCAACTGAGCGAAATAAATCCACTGTGACACAATAGTCCACCGCGTGTTCCATGCGTATCGCGAGCGGTTCCGTTTATATAATAAACAACCCTGTAAACGCCCCGGCTTCAAGTAAATGCCGTACGACGTTACAAACTCGGTTAAGGTGCTCTGAATAGAGATTAGTTACTGATAGGGGCCCTTAAGAGGGCCTGGTAATGCGTTCTCTTGAAGTCTTCAGAGTTTGAAGATGTCCTAGGGCCTTGGGTGGACTCTGGTTGAGTTGTCGCTCCCGTGGTTGAGCTGTAATCACGATGTGGATAGCATCCTGCAGGTTCTGCACTTAATTGGCTCGTCTCTCCGGTATACCGCAACAAGATGAGTCACGGATGTAGTTAGTTGTTGGTGAAACTATCAAATCACCAGCGTAGGTATTGATAGCCGACAGAACGCACACGCGTGAAGCAGGTAGAATGCAAATGCCACAACTGACTTGCATGGTAAATTGCCGTGCTTAAATAGCATGCCATGCCTACTTGCACACTATTGGTTAAAACGGCAAGTTTTGCTTTTTTTCTCATTGGTGCAACGTAAATAAAATTTAATTTAATTTACGCAATATGTTGTAAACGCCTCGGCTTCAAGTAAATGCCGTACGACGTTACAAACTCGGTTAAGGTGCTCTGAATAGAGATTAGTTACTGATATGGGGGCCCTTAAGAGGGCCGGGTAATGCGTTCTCTTGTAGTCTTCAGCGTTGAAGATGTCATAGAGCCTTGGGTGGACTCTGGTTGATTAGTTGCTCCCGTGGTTGAGCTGTGATCGCGTTGTGGATGGTGTCCTGCAGGTCCTGCACTCAATTGGCTCGTCTCTCCGGTATCCCGCAACAAGATGAGTAGGTATTGACAGCCGACAGAGCGCACACGTATTGACAGCCAACAGAACGCACACGCGTGAAGCAGGTAGAAGGCAAATGCCACAACTGACTTGCATAGTAAATTACCGTGCTTAAATAGCATGCAATATGTGTACTTGCATACTATTGGTTAAACGTGGATAACGTGGTTAAACGGCAATTTGCTTTTTTCTCATTGGTGCAACGTAAATAAATTTGAATTTAATTTACGCAATATGTCGGCGATTGATTTGTATCGTTACAACACTTTCCTCTCTGAAAAAAAAGAAAAAAAATATTCCTCTCTGCGAGGCTAGATAAGAAATGCATGACAGAGTTCGAACCAAGTTAAGCAAAAATATGATGAACCATAAGTGCTGGGCTTAAATATGCTTGTTGGTTGCTTCAACAATTATATGATGCCAGGTAACCACTAGGAATTGCTACACAAATTGTTAGCTCTAGTGGACGGTCATAGCACGTGAGGCAAAATAGAGCAGTGTAAGTTTTTGGAGCCGCAGCGTGAAGATTTCGAGGTAAATCGCCTCTGAATTTGCCAGGTTTAAGTTAAAACCTAAGCAGGTTGGATCGTTTTCAATGTGTTTGTATACGACCAAAGGAGCTAGAGTGCTCGACGTTGTAGTCATGACATTTGTAGAGTGGTCTTTGTGAAATAGATAAAGTTGAGATATACATTGAAAGTGGCCTGTACCATGATATGAAGCTGATCACTACTTAGTGTTGCTACACAAAAGCGTTAGCTCTAAGTAGCTGGTCATACGAAAATAGGCAGTGTAATGTCATGTGTGAGAAATACATTATAATGTAAAATATATATACATTAAAATCAAAGATAATTGCATAAAATATGTACACGAACATTGCCTCAGAGATGGCATAATACCAAAGAATTGTTCAAAAATGCTACACAATTGTTAGCTAAGAACAGCTGGTTATGCCACGTGAGACAAATACTAAAAATTAACGTAAGGTTAAAAAAAATTTTATAGTTAAATGTTAATGTTTAAAAAAAATTAATTTCGCGTTATACAAAGCAGGTTGAGATTGTGGGCAGACGGAGCCTGAGACGTGTGTAGAAGGTTGAACGCTCTCAGGATCAAGTGGTTCGATAAACGGTTTTAACCTGTCTATGCTTACTGATGTCGGTGTAGCGCCTTGCATAATGATGAAGTATTTTGGCTGTCTGAGTAAAATCGGTTAAGGACCGCGATACTTGGGTTGTAGTGGTGCAACAGCATTATTGTTGCGAACGAGTACTCTCTTGCAGCTGTGGAGCTGTGGGTGAACGAAGACTGGACGAGGCGTGTGTCTCGGCTGCTGTTCGGACATGTTACCGAAATGAAGTCGAAGGCGGGTAGCTTCGTCTTGTGGGTCATCTTGTGCCGGTAGTAGACGTGGGAGCTGACTAGACAGGCGTAGATCCATGCCATACAAGAGTTGTGACGCAGACGTTTTAATGGATTCTCGAGTACGAGAACGCCTGGCCAGCAGAACTAAAGGTAGTGCATCGACCCAGTTGCCATTAATGGACGAGGATGCTAAAGCTGCTTTGAGTTCCCTATGCATTCTCTCTACCATGCCATTAGCTTGGGATGGTAGGCAGTCGTCTGGCGTAAGATGCATCCCATGTGCCGCAAGGTGGTTTTGAAACGATCAGATGAGAAGCAAGTGCCTCTGTCCGTGATGACCTCATTGGGAACACCGTAATTGGATATCCATGCAGAGATAAAACCATTAGTTACTTCGTCTGCAGAAATGGTGCCAAGAGTTAATGCCGCAGACCACCGTGTAAATCTATCGATCATGGTTAGAAGGTAAATGAAACCTTGAACCTTTGTCAGATGAACTATGTCGATGTGGACGATGGCTAGGCGAGAAGTAGACCGAAAATGTTGCAACCTAGAACGAGTGCGTCGTGTGATCTTGTTTTTCTGACAAATTGCACACTCTGAGACCCATCGTTTAACATTCTGCCTAAGTCTGTGACCCAGAAACGATTTGTAAGAAGTCGGACAGTCGCTTGGCTTCCTGGGTGAGAAATTGAGTGAATTGAATCGAAACCCTTCCTCTGAAGGCTGGTCGGCAGAACTGGCTTGTTGGGCTGCGTACCCGTGAAGTAAACAATTAGAAAACCTTCCCACAGACGGCATATGAACTTGGTTGGGTGACGGGCTATTGATCTTTGAATGTGAATGTCACCGCGTTGTTCAGTTCACAGGAGAGTTGGCGTTAGTGCAGGTTCACTGAGCGCCACGGAGTTGACAGTGAATGGTGACGGCGAAGGTGGTTGTAGAGAGACGTCTGGCCTGGACAGGGCATCTGGAATGAATTTCTGTTGCCCTTGACGTGAAAGACGTCAAATTGCCATTCGCTTAGACGAGAAAGCTGTCTTTCCACTCTGGCAAGGTACTTGGCGATAGATGAAGTTGCGTTTCGAAGTGCGCTAACTAGTGATGCATGATCTGTGAAAACAACAAATCTGCTACTACCAATGATGCTGATAAAATGGCGCACTGCGTCGTGGATGGCGAGAAGTTCTCGGCCGAAAGTGTCATACCTCGTTTCTACTGGTTGGAGAGTACGCGAGTAGAAACTGATAGGCTTCCGAACTCCGTCGATCTCTTGTTCCAAAGTGGCTCCAATAGCGAATTCAGAAGCGTCTGTCGTGAGTAGAAATGGCTTTTCAAAATCTGGATGCGTTAGCATTGTGGCATTTGCTAACGAGTTGATGGCAAGTCGAAGTAATTCCTCGTCTTCGGATGACCAAACAATGATGGAATTCTTGCTAAGTCCTTTTCGGTTCCGCAGGTGCCTGCACAAAGGATAAAGTTGTTTTGAAAGGCCTGGAAGGAACTTGCGATAATAGTTTAGTACTCCCAGGATTTTCTGCAAATCGCTCAAAGTCCTTGGTGACATGATATTCTTGATTGAATTCGTCTTTGACGGCAACGGTTGAATACCTTGGGCCGTGATACGATGCCCTAAGAAGTCGACGGATGAAGTTGCAATCTGCGTCTTGTTACAGTTGATCTTGAGTCCGTGGTTGGATAAGCGCGAGAGGACATTTCGTAGATGTTTCGCATGAGATTCTAGTTCTGGACTGAATACCATAATGTCATCGAGATATGACGTACAATAAGCAGAGTCGTCGCGAAGTATGTTGTCCATGAATCTTTGAAATGTCTGTGTAGCACGCTTAAGTCCAAAAGGCACGTAAAGGTATTCGAAAAGGCCAAATGGAGTGATGACAGCAGTTTTCTCGATATCCTCTGGTGCTACCTGGATGTGATGGTAGGCTTGTCTAAGGTCAATTACTGAGAAGAAATTGCTGCCGTTAAGTTTTTCAAGTAATGTGTTGATATTTGGAATAGGATATGCATCAGATTTTGTCACTGAATTTAGCATACGGTAGTCTCCACAGGCTCTGTACGATCCGTTTGATTTTGAGACTAAGTGCAGTGGTGACGCCCATGAACTTTCGATGGTCTGATGATTCCCTCTTCCAAAAGCCTTGAGAATTCTTCTTGGGCAGCTTTCAGCTTAGCAGAAGCCAGTGGTCGCTTCTTGAGTGCAATAGGTTGTCCTTCTGTGACGATATGATGCATCGTGTTGGAAACTCGCAGATCGGATTTGTTAGGATCGAAAAGCGATTTGTATTTTCGAAGAGCTGCTGATATCTCTGCTGAATGATGCACTGGGGTTGGCTGAATGACCTGTAACTCCAAACGCTCGGAGGCAAGTGTTCAAAAACTTTGCTTAAGTCCGGTGGAGGGGTCGATGTTCTTTTGATTGGCAGATCAACAATGAGCCGAAATTTTAGAAGGAAATCAGGGCCTATTATATTATGTGAGACCTTGGCAATAATGAAGTTGTGGGAAAATTCACGTCGTAGACCTATGTTGAGTGTGCGGTATTGGCAGCCATAAGTTGGTATGGGCTCGCCTGTAGCTGTTGCGAGAAGAACCCCTAGCGACATCTCGACCATTGAATCACCTTTGAGAACTGAGACTGCCGCACCTGTGTCTACGATGTACTCTTCGCCAGTTTTGAAATCAAGAAGGTGCAGAAGTTCGTTTGGCTGTTTGGCCGGGTCATGCAAACAGTAGGCTGGTGATTGCGACCGGCATTGTCTGTTTGGTTCTCTATGTGAAAAATTCGGCGTGGACGAAAAGAGTCGACAGGGATGTCGGATTGTAGTTGGCTTCTTCCCTGTAGCGCCGTTGATGCCGTTGATGTGCAGAAAGTACGGTCTTCTTCTTCCTGCGCCAGACGTTTCCCGATACTGATGCACCCTTGTGCCTGCGGTCTGTTGTCCTCTCCGTCAGCTGTGGAAATTGACACTCATTCGGAAATTCTTCGGAACGACAAAGACAAACTTGGCAAGCATAAAAAACTTCTGGTGGTTATAACACCAGTTCTTTGAGGCATATTTATTAAATGATTGCGGAGATCTCAATCGCCGCCTACAATTATAATTTGACTTGGAAACGAATTTTGGTCGAGCATTCACTTGATTTATCTTGGATTTGGTAATGGCCAATCCTTCTAGAACTTTGGCCATGTTCGCCACTGTTCTCTCTAAGGAGGAGATTCTATCATCTTGCAGGGGTGAAGAAAAGGATGATGGATTCACTTTGGGTTCCAAAACCCTATATTCTAACTCACATCTCTCAGATAAGTCATCTATAGAGAGAGTGTTGGGGAGATGTCTGGCAAAGAGTTTTAATGTTTGGGAAAGATTGTTAATAAAAACAACCTTAGCCTCATGGTCAGAAATGTTGGTTTTATACCAGCGTTTCCGTAATTCCCTCAGTATTTCTATGGGGCCAAGATTTGGCATATCTAACTACGCATATTTGTTTTTTATCTGCTCAGTTTCCGTGGGTCCAAGCAAGGATTCTACCTCGTTTTGTAGGCCCAAAATGGAATTAGGTAGCTTCCTAATGGCCTCAAGCTTAGGATAAATCCGTCGCTGCAATTCAGAAGGTAGTTTACCAAAAACCTTTGACAGTTTTGATGACTGTCATAATCAGGAAACGGGGAGAAAGCGGAGTCTACGCGCATAAAAAATAACTCACTATCTCCATCCCAAACAGAAACATCAATATCTAAAATTGGACCTGACATTTTAACAATCTTACAGGATCTTAAAAGCATAAATTTATAAGCAATATGAAAATGTATATATAAATGTATAAATATATAACGAAACGCTTACCCACAAACAGCTACCACTGTTGCTTGATATTGTCCAGTACAAAAGGAAAAAACGAACAGAGGCCCCGATGGCCTTTGATGACAATGTATTCTTATTTCAACACAGAACAGCGTCACTCCTTCCAAAAATTGAAATTGTCCCACAAACAGCTTCCACTGTTTCTTGATATTGTCCAGTACAAAAGGAAAAAACGAACAGAGGCCCCGATGGCCTTTGATGACAATGTATTATTATTTCAACACAGAATAGCGTCACTCCTTCCAAAATTTGAAATTGTCCTGTAGGGAAGACGAACAGAGGCCCCGTTGGCCTTTAGTGCCAATGAATTATTATGTTCAACAACAAGAATAACACACTGCTTCCAAAATTTGAAATTTTTCTTTAGGGAAGACGAACAGAGGCCCCGTTGGCCTTTAGTGCCAATGAATTATTATTTTCAACAGCAAGAATAACCCACTGCTTCCAAAATTTGAAATTTTCCTTTAGGGAAGACGAACAGAGGCCCTGTTGGCCTTTAGTGCCAATGAATTATTGTTTTCAACAGCAAGAATAACACACTGCTTCCAAAATTTGAAATTTTCCTTTAGGGAAGAAGAACACCACAAATTCACGAATATATACCCAATAAAAATTCCCAGAAAAAAAAACCAGGATCAGGGTAAAGAAAACGCAAATGTTAGTCGATTTATCCCAAACAAATGAAGAAGAAAGTCAATTTATTTATACCCAAAAAAAATCAGATAAATAATCAATATCCTGGCGCGGTCGCCAATTTTGTAAACGCCCCGGCTTCAAGTAAATGCCGTACGACGTTACAAACTCGGTTAAGGTGCTCTGAATAGAGATTAGTTACTGATATGGGGGCCCTTAAGAGGGCCGGGTAATGCGTTCTCTTGTAGTCTTCAGCGTTGAAGATGTCCTAGAGCCTTGGGTGGACTCTGGTTGATTTGTTGCTCCCGTGGTTGAGCTGTGATCGCGTTGTGGATGGTGTCCTGCAGGTCCTGCACTCAATTGGCTCGTCTCTCCGGTATCACGCAACAAGATGAGTAAGGTATTGACAGCCGACAGAGCGCACACGCATTGACAGCCGACAGAACGCACACGCGTGAAGCAGGTAGAAGGCAAATGCCACAACTGACTTGCATGGTAAATTACCGTGCTTAAATAGCATGCAATATGTGTACTTGCATACTATTGGTTAAACGTGGTTAGACGTGGTTAAACGGCAATTTGCTTTTTTCTCATTGGTGCAACGTAAATAAATTTGAATTTAATTTACGCAATATGTCGGCGATTGATTTGTGTCGTTACAGGGTTTTTTATTAAATAAACACACCCGCGTGCAATACGCAGGGAACTTGCGGTGAAGTATAGTGTCATAGTGGATTTATTTCTCTTCGTTGGATTATTCGCAGTTTATACAAGTGATTTACTGTTCGCATCTAATTATACCTATCCGAATTTCAGAGTAAAATGGATTATTAAAATTAAGTAAGTTAAAAACATAGCAAACAGTGAATTAATTATTTGTGAAGTTTTTTCATTGAAGTTTTTACACGATTTTAACCTATTTATCATCAGTGACAACTTTTACCAGTGACTTTATTTATATCATCTTATATGTTCAATCGGTTAAATGTATTGACCACAATTCAGAAATTTGTGAAAGAATAATTGCTTGTGTATAAGACATACAACTTTGTTAACAGTGTTTCGATTTGCTGCCGTCTAGAGCAAGGACAATTTTGTTTTTAACTGTGACTTGTGTATAAGACATTCAACTTTGTTAACAGTGTTTCATTTTGCTGCCGTCTAGAGCACGGACAATTTTGTTTAACTGTGACTTTTGTATAAGACATTCAATTGTGCTAACAGTATTTCGTTTTGTTGCCGTCTAGAGCACGGTCAATTTGGACTAACTATGAATTTTCCATGCAACATTGTGTACAATACATATGTGATCATTCGAATTAGACTTCTCACATCACCCATCGGGAAAAGGCCGGGGATTCATCATAATCACGGATCTCCACAGCCGCCACCAATTATATGTAGGGAGATAAGAACCTCGCAAGAGACCCCTACATAAATGGTGCCCCGTTTCGTCGAACTCACCACCAGCAAAGAATTAACAAACATCTAGATTTTGAGAATTTTAAGCACTTTGGATGAATGCCACGAAGGAAAGTAAATTCTAAGACACATATCACAAAAAACACCCTCTCGAGATCACAATGCTCAAAGACAGCCGCACGATGACGGGTGAGGGTGATGTTACACTGCCATCTATTCTCGACAACACTCACACACATAAGATGACGTCCAGCTCAGGAAATGCAGGAAGTCCGGTGGTGAGCCCAGAAACAGGCCGCACCAACAAATGGACACAGTATAAAATATGCCAATTCGATCCAGACCGGGGATTGATCATAAACACGGATCTCCACAGCCGCTACCAATTATATGTAGGGAGATAAGAACCCCGCAAAAGACCCATACACGAGGACTGTGACATTAGTAAAAATGGATGTAAAAATGTTAAATTTAGAAAACAAATAATCCTCCCGTTAAATCATATTAATAACTTATTTTCATTGCTTTTAAATTTTTTGAAATCGCACTGAGTTTTATAAATATACGAATGACTGGAGAACAATCCAACTTAGTATTCTAACAATTTCATCAAGCCGATACCTGAAGTTAGATGGCCAAGTAATGTCAATTATCATAGACTTCACTCAACTATCCATTCATTTTTCAATAAAATTTAACAGTTCTTACTTGATAATTTGGACTATATTATGTCGGCAGACTAATTAATGCCAGTAAAGTATATCAAAAGAACGGTCCACGATTACAAACATGTTAGCCATGTAGAAATATGTCATAAAAATAGACAAACAGAATATGAATATACATATATGCTATATATATGCTATTTTAGGTTGACTGGCTCAATAAATATTGATTCAATTACCATTCGATTGCTTAGCTAGTTTTTATATTATAACACGCGATTATTCAATTAAATAACATGCTGTCCACATTGCTAAAAATTAAAATTGAAATATCGCAAGGATCATGTCTGGGGCAGATAATATTTAGGATTATATTTGCGAATTTGCAGAATAAGGTCCTTCATGGTTTAATATACAAATTTGCTGATGATTTGCAATCATCATCCCAAAAAAGTTTGACTTATATGTGAATAACATACCGAGAGTTATGTATGACATGTTCAGTTATATTGTAGGGGACTTTTTCGGGATTAATTACTCCCTACATTTTATTGGTAACGGCTGTGGAGATCCGTGCACATGATCAATCCCCGGCTTTTTCCAGATGGGTGATGTGAGAAGACTAATACGAATGATCACAAATGTATTGTACATAACGTAAGTAGTTCAGACTGACCGTGCTCTAGACGGCAATAAAATTAAATTTTAACACAAATGAATGTCTTAAACACCAGTCGCAGTCAAACAAAAGTGTCCGTGCTCTAGACGGCAGCAAAATAAACGCTGTTTACAAAGTTGAATGTCTTACACACAAGTCACAGTTAAACAAAATTGTCCGTGCTCTAGACGGTAGCAAAATGAACGCTGTTTACAAAGTTGAATGTCTTACACACAAGTCACAGTAAACAAAATTATCCGTGCTCTAGACGGTAGCAAAATGAACGCTGTTTACAAAGTTGAATGTCTTACACACAAGTCACAGGCAAACAAAATTATCCGTGCTCTAGACGGTAGCAAAATGAACGCTGTTTACAAAGTTGAATGTCTTACACACAAGTCACAGGCAAACAAAATTATCCGTGCTCTAGACGGTAGCAAAATGAACGCTGTTTACAAAGTTGAATGTCTTACACACAAGTCACAGGCAAACAAAATTATCCGTGCTCTAGACGGTAGCAAAATGAACGCTGTTTACAAAGTTGAATGTCTTACACACAAGTCACAGTTAAACAAAATTGTCCGTGCTCTAGACGGTAGCAAAATGAACGCTGTTTACAAAGTTGAATGTCTTACACACAAGCAATTATTCTTTCACAAATGTCTGAATTGAAATGAATATATGTAACCGATTGAAAATACATGATGATATGAATATAGTCACTGGTAAAAGTCGTCACTGATGATAAATGGATTAAAATCGTGTACAAACTTCAATGAAAAAAATTCACAAATAATTAGTTCCCTGTTTGCTATGGTTTTAACTTATGTAATTATAATAATCCATTTTACTCTGAAATTCGGATAGGTATAGTTAAATGCGAACAGTAAATCCCTTGCATAAACTGCGAATAATCCAACTGAGCGAAATAAATCCGCTGTGACACTATAATCCACCGCATGTTCCATGCGTGATGTTCGCGGGTGTGTCTATTTAATAAACAACCCTATTAAGTACAAATAAAATTGCAGTTCAAAAAATCTCAATTAAAACTGCTTGAAACTAACAGAGATTGTTTCTAAAATCACCGTGAAGAGAAATATTTTGTAAGAACAGAGTTAGATTTTTTGACCTTAAAGAGCACCATATTTGTCAAAATCGAATATCGTTGGGTTGTAACGCGGAGCCGCGTGTTACAATATAATAATGTTTTTGTTGATGATTATTTGTAAGTAATCACGAGGTTGGAATTTAATTATACGTATTTTAAAGATGCTGGCAATAAATTAGTGTTTAAGACCAAACTTCAACTGAAGTTATGTCCGTGGGAAAAACAATTCAGAGTACAGCTTCTGTGGAGCGTTATATGGAAAGTAATGTCTGCTATGCTACGATAAGTTGAGCGCTAATTAAGCCAAACATACTATCGAATGAACATTGGTTGCGTGGGTTGTGGCGATTTTGAAATATACAACTGTTCCATTATGTACATATATTTGTCAATATAAACTAAGAATTGTATAATGTAGAAAAGGCAATGTATAATGGTATAGGTTTGTATATCGAAATTGAAAATTTTATTTAATTAATACTAACGAATGATATACGCTACAAATGTATATAATTAGGATTAGGTCGATCTAGAAATATGCCTGTTATGTGGAATACGATAGAAAAATAACTGTCGAACAGGATAAACTCTGTACACAGAAAGGTTGTGAAACGCATCACCAAAGTCTCTTAAACCTTCAACAGCTAGTAGACTATAATTATGATTAAAACACACATTTTGGTTAAGGAGATTATGTTAAAGCATAAAAATTTAACACCTGGACCAGTAGGCTGGAATCTATATGATTTCGATAACGAAGATACATGAAACAGTAAATTGATCTGAACAATCGGTAATCATTGCTACTTTGGTGGGGAAGGTCGCTGGGAAATATTTTTTCTTTTCAAAATTTTATAAAATTTATTATGAATTTCCAAAATGGCTTAGACAATTTGTCTCACTCATGATGCCTTTTAAATTAATATGTATTAAACTTGGAAATTATGGGATAATAATTAACTCTTGAATTTTGAGATTGACAACACGTGCACATGATTAATAACTGAAGCATGATAACCGTGGTTTGTAACAAATACTTATTGATCAAATGCTATGTAAACTGTTTTATTCGATTGTAAAACACTATTCATTATATCAATAAATAAACTAATAAACAAGTAATATCCACTATATCCTTTCGCTTAAAGAAAATCCTGCTTTCAATTTTTACAGTGATATTTCAAATTATCGGTCCAGACTCACTTCGTAGTAAAAAAATCATTATAATATTTATCAATTATTAATCAATATAATATATTTGTTGAATGACCAATATATATTCTTTCATATGTACATTTTATTTATTGAATCCATATAATTAATTCTAATTCTTATCCTAAAAAGAATTATTTTTGTTCGCGCAATATGTACAATGACAAAACATTCTTTCAAACAAAACCAAACACAACTTTGTTACATTATTTTCTCATGTATAGGGTTGACGTTTGCTTGATAGCTACACATTCTCAAATATATTAGAAGTGGCAAATTTTTAGGTTGTACAAAATTAAGGTTTTAGTTTGTGACTAAACTTCTGCTGGTGTAGGATTTGTTCATTTAATAATTTCTACCTCTCGAAATTTACATAATATAATATCTTTAATACTAAATGAATTCTGAATCTTAGATTTAAGAAACCCAGTATATTAGAACACAGAATAAATTATTTATTGTAAATAACGTTTTATTAAAAATGAGTACGATTATATCAAGTGACGAGTAAACATGAAAGTAATGGTAACATACGATTTGAATAGCATAGTGTAACGTCTCAAATTAATTGGCCGACATTTGTCATAAGAATTACAAAATTTAATACGCTGGACAAATGACAACCTTCCGTAAACCAATTACGCGCGATGCTATTACCAAGCAACACATTCTGCTCTGCTTGCTACCTGTGATTGCTGTCGCCTTCTCTGCTGCACTGACTATCTACGCCGACTGCTCTACTTGCGCTTAGCACACTGTGTCACTAAAACGGTAAGTCTTCAATCACGCCAATCTTCTTGTTGCTGCGCATCCAATCACATACAACTGATCATCTATTAACTTAATTTCTACGTGTGCCAGCAACCTCGGAGTTGTTACAGACCTTCAATAAGACTAGCCAATGCCTATGAACAGCAACTAGCATATTCTGCTTTGTCAATTCTACTTGTTCATGTGAATCGGATCAAAGGATCACCAGTCAACGAAACGGACACAAAGTGCTAGTGACTAGAAGCACTTCTGAACACGCATATTCTTCTAACAGTCGCAAACATCAAAACGAATTTGCCGGTGAATGTCTCCCGGGCCATATTAAGGATCACCAAAAGTAATTGCTCCCACCGGATCTTTATTTTGCATTATTAGTAACGCTTCACGTCACTTTAGCCGAAACCTTACAATGATAGTCTTATTAACAATGAGGACAGAAACGCAATAACAATATTCTAATAAACAAGTACAAATATTATAATCTATGAAAAGACGCTCTTATATTAGGCAATAAATAAATATTATGACACATGAATGTAATAATAATATTCTTATAGCGCGTCATATGAAATCTCTATCAGTTTTCTTTTTATATAGAATGAAATACGCAATCAAATGAAGAGTAAACATGAATGTAATGTCAAAATACGACTTGACTAGCAGAACATTCTAATTAACAATGATGACAGAAACGCATTAAAAATATTCTAATAGTTCGTTTTGATATAATCATTTTGAAACCGCGTGCATTTCGTATTAATTTAATATTGACAAAACAAACCTTCTCTAAATTCACACTCATTTATGCAGAAAAGCAACAAATGAGTGGTTTGAAAGGAACAAAACAGTAAGTAAATTTCTAAACAAACTATTTTTATGGAAATAATTAGAATTGCCCACATCCGGCTTCAATGTACAGAAAATTAAATTCTAATTCAGGCATTTATTTCTATTAAATATGGCCAATAGATGCATTGCCTAAAACTTTCAAATGGATATCATTTTATTTATTTTTCACCCGATACTACTCGCGGGAAGTAGCATTTTGAATCTCCGTAAATGTGACAATCATTTACTAGTAATAAGAACGAGCCTAATCGAAATTCAATTCCATTCATACAGTGAAACAAGAAACGAGTTGTTTGTACCCAACAGAACGGCATACAAATTACTTAAAAATTTATCGCATAAGCGAATAATTATAATTATTACTTTGGGCTTGCAAGAATGGAAAATAATAGTCAAAAACAGGCATTTATTCAGATTAATTATTAACCAGCGATGTCTGGCCAGAAAGAATTATCCTTAGCGCAATTTAGTCGGTAGATGTATTGCCTTCAACTTGAAAAATATTATTTGGTTTTCAAAGCAGGGCAATAGCTTGTTTCTTTCGTCAAAATCTACTAATAGCGAAAAGCACAATTTTGAAACCGCGAACATTTTGCACTATTTTACTATTGGCAAGGTCGAGGTTACTCGAAATTCAAATTCACTTATGCATCCAAGCAAAAAACGACTCGTTTACACGCGACAAAACAATATACAAGTTATCGATTTGACCGAATTTTTCTTGTGCGGCACAATTGATAGCACTCTTAGGTCGGTAAAATCTTGAATTTTGATCATTTTCAGGTGATCTGATTTTGGCCTCGATTGATGGGTTCTCACTTGTCCCTTCTTTTTTAAGACTTCCATCAGCTGATTGTCTGAAAATGAAGTTTTAACAAGATTTTTCATTGTTCTTTACAAGTTTATACAAACAGGTTATAGTATATGAGAATAATTAGAATTATAACGTCTGGATTGTGAGAATGGAGAACTATATTCAGACCAGGAATTTGTTCAGATTAGTTATTAACCAGCGATAGCGGGAAAAATGCATATTCCAAAGCGCAGTATGGTGAATAGATGCATCGCTCCCATCTTTCAAAGTTTTATTTAGCTCAAAATGAAGGGAAATACTTTTACTCACTCGTCACCAACTAAAATTCAAGGCAAGTAGAATTATAAAACCGCTTGTATTTATTACCATTTTGCTTTTGACAAGACAGATCCTATTTTTTAAACACCAATCCCATTGTATTTAACCAGTCCTCGGACAGCATAGCAAAACTATCGTCATTCAAACTGACGCGTTTCGAGCTTTGATGATCATCATCAGACTACGACGGAAAATTGACTGGCGAGGATCAAATCGCAATGAATATATATGAAAAGCAAAATTGAATATGTGGCTCTCATTTCTAGTAGTCTCGCGTATATTGTACTTGACTGGAAAAGTCGGCTGCACAATTTCTCTTATATGATCTGCCAACCACGGCTGATGTGCACTATCTGCCCAGATTTTAGCGTCTAACACGTTTGCTCTCAATTCTTCACTACCAATTTTAGATTAACTTTTACTGATTAGTTAAGCCAGACGCGCGGCTTCACATGGAACGGGGTGATGGCAATATCCTATTAGATCTGACAAGATTTCTTCTACCAATCCAGCGCCGACTAGCAAGTGCCCGATGGTGATCAGGCTGAAAATTTATTGCGCTCCGTGTCAGAAAATATTCAGTTGGGATTGGTGTTTAGTTCAAGCTCGCAAACTTGGTATAAAGAATTGTTACCACCACACGTGCAATCAATTATTTTTAAATTGTATTGCCTATATATGTATATGTGGCGAAAGCTGAAAACAGTTCATGTTCGTGAATGCATAGAAATTGTGCAGCCGACAATTCCAGTCAAGTTCAATGTATGCGAGACTGCTAGAGGTGAGAGCCGCATATCTAAATTTGATTTCCATATATATTCAATGCGGTTTGATCCTCGATAGTCAGTTTGCCGTCGTACTCTGATGATGATCATAGATGGTCGAAACGCGCCAGTGACTTGCGACTGGCAGTAGTTTTGTTATGTCGTTCTACGACTGGTTAAATACAATAGGATTAGTGTTTACTTGTAGCTCGCAAACTTGATTTAAAGAAATATTCAGTTAGTTTAGTCATTTGATAGTAGGCTGATTTTTTTGTAATCGTTTAGTGTTCAATTCATTTATCTTGATAGTATTTTTGCATCTTCTTAATTTGGTTAGTTACTTATTTAGATTGTTCCTACGACAGACATGCTAGTTACGCAGATTTATTTGTACAATATTTGATTTTTTTGCAATAATACAGTGATCTAACCGGATATCAAAAATAATTATTACAGTTAAATACTGTTTGTTGCGAAGAACTAATATATATGCAAGTATGTATTAGGTTTTGCGAACCTAGTAACAAATTAGTTCAGTTGTGACCAGAAGGATAAACCAAAGGCAGCATGAACGGAAAGTATAATCTTATGCACATTCGTTTCGTGCTTACTGGCGACTCATCAGTAGGAGCCGGTATTACGCCCTTTAACCACTATATATTTGGTAGAAGAATGTGGAATAATAGGACGGTACAATAATTATTAATTGGTTTCAAGGTATATTAGGAATTACTTATAAGGCAAAGCATGATTTTAGTACGTTCCATTTCTTATTACGTTGCCCCTACCTTACAACGTTGATCAAATCATTTCGCAATATTTCAATAAAACAATTAGTATGACGCATGCAGAGGGTAAATTACCGTCCAGTCACTATATTTAAATGTGTATGCAATTGTTCTGAATTGAATACTACACTTACTATATTTACACACAGGCACCCGTCCACACACAAACCTCTACCCCCCATACACGGGCGTGCGAGAAAATACGCGCGTGCGTCTATGTCATTAAACCTCGGTAGCTATTAGGAGATTAGCTTGTCAAATGTAAAAATTGAGTGGTTTAAGTTAAATTTCACACATGCATTATATATGTCATTATTTTTATCACTTAACTTGGCATGAATTTAGTAAGAGTATATTCGTTTTAACTTGCTAACTTCGCTATCTCGTATGTTCAGCCTAAACACATGGTAAAAACAAAAAAAATATTCTGAAGAATGTAAAGGGCACATTAAAATTTAATCAATGTTATTTCACCTAGTTAGATAAACACGTGTATTTCGTCATATTTAACTGAAATTCCAAACATAAATACACATCATGACACATGCCTGTCTAGTGAAACATCAGTTATCTGTTGAGATCACCAAATCATGGGTATAAATATAACATAATAAATTGTTTTATTAGTTTTTATATAAGCTTTGATGAGTTTTGGACTAAATAAGGAGACCGAAATGAGGTCCTGAAATTTTCGTAGAAAATAAGAACGGGTAACAATCGCTTGTTATATATTGTTTGCTGTGAAGAGCTAATTTATATGCAAGTTGGTGTTAGGTAATGCGCACATAATAACAAATTATTTGAAATATTACCAGAAATATATATCATAGTCAGCATGGAAAAAGATATAATCTCATGTACACATGTGTTTCGTGCTTACTGATGAGTCAAGAGAAATCACGATGCGATTATAATGTCCACCAATCCAATAATTATTGACCAAATATATTGTGGTTATAGGGCGTAGTGCCGGTTCCTCACGATTAGTCGCCATTAAGCACGCAACGCATGTGTATAATAGACTATAACTTTCGTTAATGCTGACATTGGTATGTCTTCTTGTCATATTTTAAATAATTTGTTACGTAATATGTACGTAATACCTAATACAAAATCATTTATTAGTCAAAAAAGATCAGGTATTTATGCAATATTCAGTATCGCGCCATGTAAATTCGTCTAAAGATAAGTCTATTAATTTGTTCATTTGATAGTATATTGGCGTGTTTGTAATTGTTGATTGCCAAATAATCTTTTAATAGTTGTTTAAAAAACAAATAAACATTAGTTGATTATGTGGGGTGTGGTAGCAATTCTTTAAATCAAGTTTGCGAGCTCAAAGTAAACACTAATCCCATTGTATTTATCCAATCGTCAAAAAAAACAAAACCACCGCCAGTCGCAACGCACTGACGCGTTTCGACCTTCCATGATTATCATCAGAGTACGACGGCAAACTGGCTAGCGAGAATAAAACCGCATTGCATATATATGGAAATCAAAATTAGATATGCGGCTCTCACATCTAGTAGTCTGGCAAACATTGTACGTGATTGGAAATTTCGGCTGCACAATTTCTATGCAGTCACGAACATAAGATGTTTGAAGCTTTCGCGACAGATATATATATAGGCAATACAATTAAGCAATAATTGATTGCGCGGGTGCTGGTAACAATTCTTTAAATCAAGTTTGCGAGCTTGAAGTAAACACCAATCCCATTTTATTTAACCAGTCATCGAACAAAATAACAAAACTACCGCCAGTCGCAACGCACTGACGCATTTCGACCATCCATGATCATTATCATAGTACGACGGCAAACTGGCTATCGAGGATCAAACCGCATTGAATATATATGGAAATAAAAGTTAGATATGCGGCTCTCATCTCTAGTAGTCTTGCATACATTGTACGTGATTGGAAATGTCGGCTGCACAATTTCTATGCAGTCACGAACATTAGCTGTTTGTAGCTTTCTCCACACACACACACACACACACATATATATATATATATATATATATATATATATATATATATATATATATATATATATATAGACAATACAATTCAACAATATATGATGGCGCGGGTAGTGGTAACAATTCTTAAATCAAGTTGGTTATGTTGTTCGATGACTGGTTAAATACAATGGGATTGGTGTTTACTTCAAGCACGCAAACTTGATTTAAAGAGTTGTTTTTAATGTTTTCATTTTGGCTAGTTACTTATTTTTAGTTTGCACCTCGACACATGCAAGAAACACATGCTTATATTTTGCGCAGACACACAGGTTAGTTTGTTTAGCTAGGTGATTGAGCATTACAGACTTATTCACACACGTACTGAACACATTGTTATCCATTAACGAGTCAGTACATGTCGTTAGATCACTTTGAATAATTTAGATGGTTTAGACAACCATTGACTGTGCGAGTGGTGATAACATTTATTTAAATCAAGTTTGCAATCTCAATATAAACAATAATCCTATTATATATATGTATCTGTTATATAAAACAATGCTTAGTCTATAATTAAGCAAATATTGGTTGCACGGATGGTGATAACAATTAATGTAACCAAGGTTGCGAACTTGTTATAAACACTTGACCCATTAAGTACATACATTTGTTAATATAAAGTAAGATTTGTATAGTGTAGAGAAGGCAATTCATCCAGTAGACAGGTTTCGTCCATATTGGAAACTTATCACGTACTGGCCAGAATTTCCGCGAATAGGGCTTGAACCTGGGCACGTCTGCTTCGTACTATAACCACAATTCTTAGTTTATATTTTTTTAAATTGTACTTAATGGCTCAGGTGTTTATGTCAAGAACGCAACCTTGATAATAGTAAAATGCTTAGTCTATTCTGACAAAAGTACATATTATGAGATTGGTATTTATATCAAGCATGCAACCTTGATTTAAATAATTTTTATCGCTCCTCTCAAAGCCAATATTGACTTAGTTATATAAATCTTAAATTTAATACAACCACCTCAAATATCATGATGTCTGTTCTATAAGTACAGTTGGAACTAGTTGGAACTTTACGTATAAAGAGATGCCAGGTGCGCTCTTCCTAAAGCAAAGACTAACGGAAAACAAGCTATTCTATAACTGAAAATAGTGGTTAACGTTTGGCAGAATGGCATAATGGATAGAGTCACATATTATGCAGTGAATGTTCACGGTCCGAAAAAAGTAATTGACTGTATCTAACGAGATCCCAATAAGGCCGGCACCGGTTTACTAAATTAATTATTTAAATCAAGATTGTAAGCTTCTTACATATACCAAGAGCATTAGATATCCAGTTGTCGGCATAAAGTAAGCAGTGTTTAAGTTAGTAAAATTAGTCTGTCCAGTAGGTCGGTTTCGTCTTTATTGATAATTCTTCGAAAACTGTCCAGAATTTGCCAAGGACAGGGTGCGAACCTGGACAGTAATTAAATAGTTTCTAATAAGGATGAAGCTGCTCAACTGGATGAATTGACTTTGCCAACTTTTACAATGATAAGTTTATTCTGACAAATGTTCATATAATGGGACTGGCGTTTATATCAAGCTCGTAACTTTGAATGAATTACAAGGTAGCTTCTCATTAGCACTTTTGTTTCGTGCTTACTGGAGACTCATCTGTAGGAGCCAGTATTACGCCCAGTGCCCACTATATATTCGGATGAAGTGTTGGACTGTACAATCTCCTATACGAATTGGTAAACCTGCGGTAGAGGAGCTAACTTCAAATAGTCTTCGACAATGCGAATTCAAAACCAACTCACTGTATAAAGTTTATACCGAGCCGGTAAAGGGTATCAAAACTATGTCTTTTGAGTCAGTACCTGATAACAACACTATGGTCGGTGCTCTCATCTCTAGTAGTCATTCAGACATTGTACGTGATTAGAATTGTCGGCTGCACATTTCTATGCAGAATGCAAGACTACTAGAGGTGAGAGCCGCATATCTAATTTTGCTTTCCATATATATACAATGCGGTTTGATCCTCGCTTGTCAGTTTGCCGTCGTAATCTGATGATGATCAAGGTAGGTCGAAACGCGTCAGTGCATTACGACTGGCGGTAGTTTTGCTATGTTGTTCGACGACTGGTAAAATACAATGGGATTGGTGTTTACTTTAAGCTCGCAAACTTGATTTAAAGAATTGTTAACACCACCCACGCAATCAATTATTGTTTAATTGTATTGTCTATATATATGTGTATGGCGAAAGCTACAAACAGCTAATGTTCGTGACTGCATAGAAATTGTGCAGCCGACATTTCCAATCACGTACAATGTATGCAAGACTACTAGAGGTGAGAGCCGCATATCTAATTTTGCTTTCCATATATATGCAATGCGGTTTGATCCTCGATAGCCAGTTTGCCGTCGTCCTCTGATGATGATCAGGGTAGGTTGAAACGCGTCAGTGCGTTTGACGACTGGTAAAATAAAATGGAATTGGTGTTTACTTCAAGCTCTCAAACTTGATTTAAAGATTTGTTACCACCACTCGCGCAATCAATTATTGTTTACTTGTATTATCCTGGGTAATCCGTTTGATTCCTTGCTCTTATTTTATCGATGATTCAAAAATATTAATAAACGTGACTGACAGTGGCTTTTGATGCCCTGTGACTATACGGATACAAAGGCATTGATGTTTACCTAAGCTTACAAGTTTCATTTAAACTATTCTTATCAGCAACCACATAATCAATGATTGCTAAAGTGTATATCTAATACATATCTAGCGGAAGCTTCAAATTTTTTTGTTCTAAACTGCATGGAGGGTGTGCATTCGATATTTGGGAAGATCTAAATTTTAACACTCAGTGTTATGCTTCAGTTTGATCATTTTTGTCCAGTTTGCCATCGTCTTTTGATTTAATATAATCATGGTTGCGAACCTGATATAAACACCTGACCCATTAAGTACATACATGTATGTACTTATCACCGCCCGCGCAACCAATGTTCGTTTTATCGTCTTCTGATGTTCAATGTATAACATCGAAACATATTAACACGTGTTATTGACAGTAGTTTTGCCTTCCTTATACGAATGTTTGTACAAAAATAGGACGCTTGTTCACTTCAAGCTCGAAAACGTAATTTTAAGAATTTCATCTCCATCCGCGCAATCAGTGATTCTTAAAATGTTTAACTTATATGCATGAGGCAAAAGCTGCAAATATGTCATGTTCATATTCACGTTAATCTAGCACAGTTGACATTTACTAACAAGTAGGATGTCTATGAGGGTACTGGGATGAGAGCCGTATGTTTTATCTTCCATGATATTTACATAAATTGCGGCTTGATCCTCGTTAGTCATTTTGCCGTCGAGCTCTGATGATGCATCAATATGACAAGATGATGGCTGATTTTTCATGTTTTGTGTCTGATTATAGAAAATATTAATTTAATTTATTTCAATTACATAAAATTAAACACAAGAATTGGCACTGCCATCTGTAAAATCACTCAGCTTAATGTAATATTTCATATTCCAGTGGTGAATTCCTCGATGCTTTATGTTGCTAAAAGTAAGGAAATTTTATAATCGACTTTTCTATTCATGTACAGTGTATACGAAACTACTAGGAGTTAAAACTGATGATCTGATTTCTCATTATTTATTTATAAATTACGGATTAATCATCGTTTGTCAGTTTGACGTCTTGCTCTGTTGATAATCATAAAATATCCAGAAACGTCAATATGTGTAACTGATTTCAATTTGACTATGCAACGAGACTGATTATAAATAAAGAAATAGGTGTCTATCTCAAGTTTTTCAACGATTTAAATCATTGCTACCACCATCCGCGTAACTATTGATTATTTAATTGAGTAATTCCTAATTGTCTGGTAAAAGCTTAAAAACATTATGTTCACAAATGTATGGATTATGGACAGTCGACATATTCAGTCAAGTACAAGGCGTAAGAAACTGTTGAATTTAAGAGAATTTTATCTCATCTTTCATACTTTTTCTCGTTATTCAATCTTGCGCTTTGTTCTGATAATGTTCTTCCACTGTCCATACGCGTCAGTAACTGCGATTCACGTTATTTGAGCTATGCTTTATGACTGGTAAGGTAAAGAGAAATTGGTGCTTCTTTAACGTTCGCACACATACTTTGAAGAATTCTTAACTATTTTTCAGTTTACTTGTGAGGCAATCTGTAAGTAAGAATATTGTTTAAATTTAAATTTACATATTGTAATCATTGTGTTTTACACATAGTTGAAATTTGGCCTTTTTTTGTGGTTATACATGCCTTTCATTCATATAAATCAAATAAAAGTGCATTACTTCTTGAAACTCTTTTGATAATAATGTACATTTACACGGTATTACGCGTCTATTCTGTTTACAAATTCGTAGCTCATTGGCCGATATCCTTTATATGTCTACGTTTAACTATATAAATAAAGCCATCAAAAGTGGGTAAATTATATTTGTAGAACTATGCAGTGGACAGCCTGTATGTATAAAACTGTAAAAAGGTCTATTTTTAAATTTTGACCATTTCGTGGCCGTTAAAGAAAGTGCAACCTAGGAGAGCAAACATATGTCTAGCTGAAGGGCGGCAATTGTAACCGCAGTCGGATCACGTATTGAGTTGTTAAAAATAAACTTTATTAACCATTAGATTAAGCATTCTGAAACGCAAATCGACTGTCAATTAACAGAAAATGGAGATCCGTTTTTCTATTTCGATAATCTCGGTTTCCCGGAGAACCATGTTGTTAATGCTTTCCCATATGCGGTGAATTGCTGTTATTTGTTTCCATGGATGCGAGTTTATCATTTTAACGAGAATTTTCCTATGAAACTGGCTTTCACCGTCTAAATTTTGCTAACCTTGGCCATTTTCTTCTAAACTGATGGATTTTTTGGCAGAGTGCATATCTCGTAGTTTCGAGGAGCACACACGCGATTGTCTTATACCGTTACATATTCGGGATTTATTCATTACCTTGGACGATCATAACTTGATTCGTGTCATATTGCCTAGCGAAAGTTAACCCAGCTGTTGTTTAAGCCATGAAATTGCTGCCAACACTTCCGGACGCGTGGCACGATATTGACTCACGAACTTCCAATTTAATTCCAATAAGACAGCCTCCAAACCATATATCAACTTGTAAGACATCAAGCGTTCAATCCGTCTCTATAAGGCAAATTTTCGGCTTTCTCTAGTATTCGGTAAAATTCTGTTTATTTTGAGCTTATAAAAGGTTTAAGAACCAAATTTAGTTTTACAAGCTCATATTTATTGAAACTGTTATGTTATAATTTGATCTAATAACATAGCTTCCTTGGATTCATTTCTTCGTTAAGATTTGATGTATTCTGCATCTGTTTATAATTTGAATCAATCGTCTCCAGTGTAAGCGCACACACCCGCGATGTAATTTGCGGTGTTTCGTGAAAAACATTGCCGATCGTTTTCCAAAAAAAGTATTTAGCATATTCCACATCGTTTTGACTAAGAAAACGAAGACGATCAGCCAGTGCCTTCGGTGACGTGAAATTGTTGACGTGAAGATATGATCCGGGAGCTGCATATTCGTCCAAATCGTTGCTAGGCGTTCCCATTACGATAGGCAACATGCCAAATCTGTAGAACAGAAAATTTTAAATGAAAGTTGACTTTCAACGAATGCTGATTATGCATATTGAGATAATGACAAACTTACCGAAAATACCTAAACTTTGTATTTTTTAACTTCCTAATTTCATATTTACAGTCCAATATTGCAATCTTTTATACATATATATGCAATTCTATTAGTTGAAACGCCGTCCATATGAAAGATTTTATATTTACCAAAAGGTCTGATATCTTGTGTGAAAATCAAACCATCCATTGCACATCATTGGATACTCCCGAATGTCACAATCTGGAGTATCCAATGATGTGCAATGGATGGTTCGATTTTCACACAAGATATCAGACCTTTTGGTAAATATAAAATCTTTCAGATGGACGGCGTTTCAACTAATAGAATTGCATATATGTATAAAAGATGGCAATATTGGACTGTAAATATGAAATTAGGAAGTTAAAAAATACAAAGTTTAGGTATTTTTGGTAAGTTTGTCATTATCTGGAGCCGGCTTATCCTCCAAAAGGAGTCAGCCGCAGTAAAGTAAAGTAAGTAAGTATTGGATACTCGATGATCTATATGTTTTCACAGAAATGGGATTATATCTGATATTTAGTTGTATCTGCAAAATTCTTGAACAATAAACAGACGGTTTTCGTGTTATAATAAATAAATAAAAGGTGTATGCGTGACCTAAATTTAATTTTTCTGATGCAAGGATATTTCAACGTATACCGTACTTCATTAATTTAGCTACGATTCTTTAACGATTAAGAGCTTTAACTCGTTTATTTGTAAAATTTCTATTTTTATGATGTTTGTCGATAAATAGTCGACGCACATGGCTACCGGAGCAAATTTATTTCATTATTAAAATCCAATTAATTTCATTAAATGAAAAATTAAACTCAAGGTATGGATGCATTTATGAATTAGTGACTTATCGACAGATTTATTTGAAATTTATTTCAACATTTGAAATAAAATATTTCCGTAATTCAAAATTAAGAAAAGCAGGCCATACTTTACTATACCAAATTAATTTATAAAATGTAATAATAATAATAATAATAATAATAATAATAATAATAATAATAATAATAATAATAATAGTAATAATAATAAGAAGAATGGAATTCATAATTAACGCGACATTTAAATTTGTAATGTAACATTTATGAAATGAAATTCTTATGACATGTCTATATATATTCATTGGGAATGTGAACCTAAATAATATTCAGAGTACCATTCTCATGTGCAAAAAGAAAAAGAAATTTTATTTGATCCAAGATCTGTTTCTTTACATACATACATAAATAAATAAATAAATACATACATAGATATATACATACAATCAATCAGGTGCATTGATATATTGTATTGAAGTTTCATGCCACGATATTTCAAAAAATTTATGTCGTCAGTATAAATTAAATATTGCATAGGTTAACAGATGAAATGCATTAAGTAAGCGGTTATCTCTTAATGAAAATTCGTAAAGTAATTTTCAGAATTTGCCACGACCTGGTTTGAAGTGAGTCACATTTTTATTTTTGACGTATTTTCTAGGCTACCATGTGCAATTTTTAACTTAAAGTGAAAATTTAGGACTAACAAAAAATCCTACAATACAAATTACACCTTAAATCACGTTCTGTTGATATAATAAGAGACTGGGGTTGAAAAGATATATCATTAGGTTGAAAAAATGCCATTCGGCTGCAAGTCAAGTAAAGGCTCTCTAAAAACACATATTAATACATGACTAAAACATTGTTTACAGTGCGATTTGTTTGCATCCGCTGTCTTCCTGATTTTTTCCCAGAATTTTCGATATCCGGATACAGATATCTTTTTCAAGGGAAAGCTCATATCATACTAAGTTGATAATCAATATGTCAAGTGGAAATATTAGTTTAAACTGCCCCGTTTAAACATGTTGTTAGATCTCTTAAGCATAAAATACTAGGAAAGTGTATGTGAAATTGGTTTGTGTGTACACGCTTCGAAATGAGATTACAGTGATTTATTCACAATTACTGACAACTCACTAGATAAGCGTACGCCATGCCTGTGTGTATGTATTCTCGTTTGTTTTTGTTTGAGGAGTAATCAACTACTGCACGTGTACACTCATCCCAGTGCACTAGTTGATTACTCCTCAATCAAAAACAAACGAGAATACATACACACAGGCATGGCGTACGCTTATCTAGTGAGTTGTCAGTAATTGTGAATAAATCACTGTAATCTCATTTCGTAGCGTGTACACATGCAGACATATACACAAACCAATTCCATATACACTTTCCTAACATTTTATGCTTAAGAGATCTAACAACAAGTCTAAATGGGGCAGTTTAAACTAATATTTCCACTTGACATATTGATTATCAACTTAGTATGATATGAGCTTTCCCTTGAAAAAGATATCTGTATCCGGATATCGAAAATTCTGGGGGGAAAATCAGGAAGACAGCGGATGCAAACAAATCGGATCGCAACCCGATAATCAGGTAAATGATCTATTCCCTGTCCCGCAACATGTTTCTTTTAAATCTTATTTGCAGTGTGTGGCACGGTTGGCACAGCGAATGAGTGGGATACATACACGTGGGCAGTACTAGCATGTATTTGATGAGTTCAAACTGAGAACGAAAACGATCTATTCGGTAAGATAATTTTGCTACATTAATCTATGTTTAGCTAATAGTGACAACAAATATCTAATCAAAACTCCTTTCGTAAATCTTTTATTCAACATCACATCCTAAGGTGTTATGTTGTCTGGCATATAGTTATTGACTACGGCGGGCTAATTAGAGTGTTAGTCTAAGATGATGTAAAATCGACATCAACCAAAATATAAGCTTTTATGTAATTTGAAACTGCGTGTATGTGCGATGAGTCTGCTAAGTGGATGAGTGCATAACTTAGTAGCAATTGTTCCCAGGTCCGGGAAATGCTAGCAGGTAATTGACTAGTTCCCAATAAGGACGAAACCCATCTACTGAATGAATTGCCTTTTTAACACTTTAGCACACTAGGTTTATACTGAAAAATTTATGTACATAATGCATCAGGTGTTTATATAAAGATTGAAATCTTGAATTTGGTAATTGTTATCACCGCCCGTGCAATCAATGATCGTTTAATTACATAAATGTCTAATTAATACTTCTTCCACAGGTAGTGTGGTGTCTGTTCTATAATGACAGATGTGGGATGGGTATTTGGAACTTCAGGTCTAAAGAGATACAATGTCGGCTCCTCCTGAAGGAAAGGCTAACCACAAATATGATTTAGTATATGACTGGAAATTGTGTGTAGACTATGACAGAGTGGCTCAGAAGTTAGAGAAACATATTCTGAAGCAGACGTGTTCAGGTTTAAGTACTACCCGCGATAAATTATGGATAGTACATATCGACGAAACCGGTCTACTGGCTGTACTGCTATTTCTACAGAACAAGATGCTTAGCTTATACGGGCAAATGTATAATCAATGGGATTATTATTATCAAGGTTGCGATCTTGATATAAGCACCTGACCCGTTAATTAATTACATATGTCAATATAAACTAAGAATTGTATAGTGTAGAAGAGGCAATTCATCCAGTAGACCGGTCTCTTCCTTATTGGGAACTCATCATGTACTGGCCAGAATTTGCCGCGGACCGTGCTCGAACCCGGGCACGTCTGATTCAGAATCTGGTAATCAAACCAATGAGCCACCCTGCCGCATACTACACTACACACTATTTTCAGTTATAAACTAATTAATGTACCTTGGTTAGTCAATTTTTCTTTTAGGTGGAGCACATATCGTGTCCATTTAGACCCAAAGTTCCAACTCTAAGCATCCCAAATCTGTCATTACTGAACAGACGCCATACTAAATGAGAAAGTGATATTGAAATGAAAATTTATACAATTAAACGAACATTCGTTGCGCGGGTGGTGATAACAATTATTATAATCAAGGTTGCGGTCTTGATATAAACACCTGACCCATTAAGTACATACATAGTCAGTATAAAATAAGAATTGTATAATGTTGAAAAGGCAATTCATCCAGTAGATCGGTTTCGTCTTTATTGGGAACTCATCATATACTGGCCAGAATTTGCCGCGAACAGGACTCGAACCTGGGTAAATCTGCTTCGGAATCTCGTGCTCTAACCACTGAGCCACCCTGTCGCCACAAAATGCGAACACAATTTCCTGGGAACCGGAATTGCTTAATACACTGACAATAATGTTCTTTCCACAATAACGTTTTCTGCGCTCTACATTTTAAAGTCACTAGTTCATCTAATTTTCTGAAAGATTCTTTTTGAATACGAGCCTTAATGAAAATCATGTTACTCTTTCCATGTACAAAAATAAAATGAAATTTAATCAGGTTTACGAACTCTTATCTTTCTTATGATAAAGGTAAGAGCGTTGTTATAATGGACAAAACAGACTATATACAAAGGATGGATAACGTGTTGAATGGCAACACAAAAGTCACGTGCCTGGAAGATAAATCAGATGAAATAGGCCACATTGAGCGCAAAGTAATAATTGAAATTATGATTTTATCAGATGCTGGTTTAATTAACGATGCCGCTGCACAGAAGTTCAAACCAGTATGATAATCTATTTAAAAATGTACGGACTACCAAAACACACAAAAATGTTGGCCTACGAGACCAATATTATTTAATGGTCAATTCTATGTTCCATTCATTGGTTAATGGGTTGGTCCGTACACAGGAACCATTGCGTAAACTACTGAGTTCCCTTTAAGGACGAAACCGGTCTACTGGATGAATTGCCTTTTCTACACCATGTAATTCTTAATTTATAATGACATATGTAAATAATTAAAGGGTCAGATGCTTATATCAAGACTGCAACCTTGATTATAATAATTGTTATCACCGCCTGCGCAACCAATGGTCCTTTAATTATATAAATGTTCATTTCAATACCACTTCCCCATGTAGTGTGGTGTCTGTTCAGTAATGACAAATTTGGGATGGTTATTTAGAACTTTGGTTATAAATGGATGCCATATAAGCACCAACTTAAGGAATAAATAGACTAACATAGTTAAATTAGTTAGTGTATAACTAAAAATTGTGTGTAGTGTATGGGGGCTCAGTGGTTAGAGCACCACATTCCGAAGCAGACTTGCCCTGGTTTGAGCCCTGTCCGCGGCAAATTCTGGCCAGTACATGATGAGTTCCCAATAAGGGCGAAACCGGTCTACTGGGTGAATTGCCTTTTCTACACTATACAATCTTTGTATTTGATTTGGCCATTTTGGCACTCTGCCACTTAATTTTAGCTGTGGAATAATCTTTGAACATTTAAACATTATTATCCTGGTTAATATATTTATACAGCAGATTGAAAAATAATTGTTGAAAATTGAACACCGTCAGTTGGCATTACAAAATGTTTACATTTACTCTAATTCAGTTTAGAAGTTGATAACCTTTGACTAATTTAAGGTTTCTATCAATTTTATTATGTTTCTATTTCGTTGCCGAAACAGGAATTTTGGTCTTATCCCTGGGTAATCACATTACACAATAAAATCCTTGACTCTGCCTACATATGTTGATAATGATACTAATGATATTATGCTTGATTATCTTGATATTTGTGATGTTTTTATTTTAGTGATTTTGCAATTGATGTCAATTTGATTTTTTTTGCTAATATTAATGTCGTTTGTATTGTTAATATTTAAAAAAATTATATCGAGAATAATTGGGTGGGTGCTGGTAATTTACGTCTTCTATATATTTTTTGATGATAATGTTGTTCGTAATGATTGTTCTGTTGATGTCGTTTTTGTTTTTGATAATGTTATGACAACGGTTTTGTTGTTCATGGTTTCCTGTTTAATAATCTGGACTACGATCTTCATTTTGTTCTAATGTCACTGTCGATTCTGTCGATGATATTAATGTAGTTGAAGCTAATTTTTGTCTGTCGATATTATAATGTTAATTGGCACTCTTTATGAAAATTATATGATAGAAGTTCAAGATGGTAGTGATGTTGTGTTATTCAACGCGATATTCTATAATTATTTTGCAGTTGATTATTGTTGCCGTCAATAATGTTGTTCCTTTTTATTTTCATCTTAATGATAATGATTTTAATGTTCATTTTACCGTTTTTCTAATCATACTATAACTTCAGATGTTATTTTGTTATGCAGCTGCTTGACAATTTGTCGTTTGAGTTAGTTATTTGTATTAATGATACATCTTTCTCAGTGATTAGGATCAAGATGATTTTGACCGTTTTAATTGGCAAACAATATTATCGTTGTTGCTTTTGTGGCCGCTGATGATTTTGCTGACGTTGTTGCAGTTGAAAATTTAGATAGAAATGAACAAGCCTTTTTTTTAAAATGATTTTTTTAGCTGATGTTATGTTTTTAAGCTATTCAATTGAACAATGCCGTTGGTGTTGTTGACGGTGTTATATATATATATATATATATATATATATATATATATATATATATATATATATATATATATATATATATATATACTAAAGTTAATGCAGTTGAAAATGTTGTAGACGATGATAAAGCACATTTTTAGTGGTTTTGTGTTGATGATGCGCGATTTATGTCATTGTTTCTGATAATACTTCTGTTGTTTATGATGTTTGTCATGATTATTTCGTTGGTGCCGAAACAGTTACGGATGTTATCATGCGAGTGGTGAGGGGACACCACTTGTACCAAATTCCCAAGAAACTCCATGAATATCAATGGAGCCGGCTTATCCTCCAAAAGGAGTCAGCTGCAGTAAAGTAAAGTAAAGTAGTTATCATGCGAGACTACTATGCGGTACGATCCTCGATAGTCAGTTTGCCGTTGTACTCTGATGATGAACATGGAAGGTCGAAACGCGTCAGTGCGTTGCGACTGGCGGTAGTTTTTCTATGTTGTTCAACGACTGGTTAAATACAATGGGATGGGTATTTACTTCAAGCTCGCAAACTTGATTTAAAGAATTGTTACCACTACTTGCGCAATTAATTATTGTTAAATTGTATTGCCTATATATGTGTATGTGGGGAAAGCTGCAAGCAGTTAATTTTCGGACTGCATGAAAATTGTGCAACCGAAAATTACAATCAAGTTCAATGCATGCAAGACTGCTAATGGTGAGAGCCGCATATCTAAATTTGATTTCCATATATATTAAATGCGGTTTGATCCTCGATAGTGAGTTTGCCGTCGTACTTTGATGATGAACATGGAAGGTCGAAACACGTCAGTTCGTTGCGACTGGCGGTAGTTTTGTTATGTTGTTCAACGACTGGTTAAATAAAATGTGATTGGTGTTTACTTGAAGCTCGCAAACTTGATTTAAATAATTATTAATGATGTGTTTGTTACGTTATTAATTTGGGTAGAATGTAGTTCGCGCTGACGATTCACCTGATGACAATGCTGATGCTGTTGTAGTTGTCGATGTTGAAAGGATAATAAAGGAAATTTCTTTACTGAATTTTTTTCGATGATGTGTTTTTAAATGGTAATTCTTTCGATAATACTGTTTTTGATAATTCTGTTTTAGATAATTATGTTGACACTGGTAATATTGGCAGTATTTTAGCAGATGACGTCAGTTTCTTAATTACATTTTTATTCATGATGTGTTCCTTTTGTTTGCGATTCGGATAAAATTGTAGTTGGTGATGATGATGCTACTGCTGATGATATAGAAGATACTGTAGCGGTTTACGATTTTATGTACGTCGACCAAACCCGTCTCATGACAGAAATTGTTGTAAAGATATGAATTGCTTTACTATTGTTTTCACCACTACTGTTGTTGATTTTAATTTTGTTGTTGATAACTATGCTGCCACTAATGCATTTATGGACATTGTAACGTACGATTGGCCAATTTTTATTGAATTTTTATTGATGTTTATATTATATAAATTAAATGCCTAACAGCTTTTATGATGTTCTGTGCTGATGCTGCTACGGTTGTCGATGTTTAATAAGACGATAGCCATTTTTGTTACTGAATACTTGGTTTCAATGTTTTTTTTAATATTATTAATTTGTAATATATTATTAAATATATTATAATTTATATATATTATATATATAATAATATATATATATATCTTATATATATATATATATATATATATATATATGTATATATATAATAATAATAATAATAGTTATTATTATAATAATAAATAGTATATAATAATAATACACACATTAATAATAATAATACTATTACATATACATATATATTTATTTTGATGCTGTCTATGATGATTTTACTGAATCTGTTGAAACTGACGAGGTTACAAAAGATGATGCATCCTGTAACATTGCCGACTTTTTTGTTGATATTCGTCTTCCTGTAGTTATTGCTTTGGATAATACTGTATTAAAATATGATGTTGTTTTAAATAAAGACCTTGACTTTGTAGCAGTTGACGATATTTTGAAAGATGATTGCCAAATTTATCACAGAATGTTTCACCTGCTTTGCCTTTTTCCGTTAATGTTTTGAGAAATACAGTTTCTGCTTTTATTATTTTCTTATTGAATTCATGCTGACGCTGTTGCAGTTGACAAAGACGTGAAAAAAGATAACTGGTTTTGTTTCGGAATTTTTGTTGATGAAGCGTTTTCTGTTATTCTTTTGTTGAATATTACTGATATTTGTTATGTTGCTGCTGTTTATTATGTTGTTCGTGCCACCCTGCCACAGGGTGGCTCAGTGGTTAGAGCACCAGATTCCGAAGCAGACGTGCCCAAGTTCGAGCCCTGACCGCGGCAAATTCTGAACGGTACGTGATGAGTTCCCAATAAGGACGAAACCGGCCTACTGGATGAATTTCCTTTTCTACACTACGCAATACTTAGTTTATACTGACAAATGTATGTACTTAATGGGTCAGGTGTTTATATCAAGTTCGCAACCTTGATTAAAAGTAATTGTTATCACCGCTCGCGCAACCAATGTTCGTTTAATTATATAAATGTTCCTCAGATTGTTAGATAATTTGTTGCTGCAGTAGAAAATTATGACGAGTATGCTTTTTTGTTAGTTATGCTGCTGATATTGATTTTGCTTAGATTGTTTTGTTGATTGGATGTTCATGTTGTGGTATTTTGGCTGTTTTATAATATATTTTTTTTGTTTTTGTGGTAATTTTCTTTCAGTTGTTGTTCATTTTTATTAATGACTGTGTAAGCGGAGAGGTCCTGCAATAGTTTTGAATGATGTTTAATTATTATTATTGTTAGTGTTAATCACGTTGTCATTGTTGGAGCGGCCTCATTTATCAGAAATTATCATGGATGTCACAGACAAGAAATAGAATCAATGTTGGAATTTTTTTCTTCATCGAAACAGCATTGTTTGGTGTCTGGCAAGTATGGCGTCATTTATGGCCTCTGTCTGGCGTGATTACATAAAATAACAAGAGCAATGGTGGATGCCTTTTCTGGTTCCTTTATTAGCCCAGACATTCTGTAAACGTTGTACTAGTTGGCCCAAAGCGTAATACCATTTTAAAGACAGAATACTAAATAAAAGCAGCTTAATATACGTTGTAATTCATCATAGAGTGACCGAGCCTATAACATAATGTTTCCAATAAATACACATGACCCACGCTCATAGGTAATGCCTGACGCGGGATTACCCCTTTTTCACAGATAACTATGACAATCACAGTTAATTATGATTCTTTGGTGTTAAAAATCATTAGCACTATAAGCAGTGTCCGCATATGTGCTACATTTTTCACGTTGAATAAGCAAGAATGAACCTTTGAAGATGAGTCTGAAATAAAAACCCTCACGGCGAGAGGCTCTATATGCATTTCAGTATGAATCATAATACACTCTGTACACATTGAATAAAAAATATAAGCAATGATACCAGTTTTACGACATCATTTTCACGTTTACCTGTTTACATCATTATAACTACGCTATCCGCTGATAAATCGATTAATCGTGCCGCCCTCGTTTAAGTCCACAAATAAAATAAAATTGACAACTGAAAATCCTTTGTAACGACTCAAAACAATTAGCCGACATATTGCGTAAATTAAATTCAATTCAATTTATGCGGCATCAATGAGAAACAAGCGAAATTTGCCGTTAACCAATGGCGTTCGAGCTGCCAAATCAAGGCTATTTAAGCACGGTGAATTTACCATGCAAGTCAGTTGTCGCGTTTGCCTTCTTCTGTGCGTTACGTAGGCGTGCTGTCTGCTATCGTCACCTACGCCGATTTTTGGGCTTGCTTCACACACAATGGCAATTTCAGTCTCGCCAATCTTGTTGCTGTACAACTAGTGAGACGGACCAACATCTACAGTTGATCCTTTCAGTGAGCCATTACTGCAGAACTTCAAAGAGATTACTCAGCTACTCACTCGTCACGGATGTCAACGCCCCAACAGAAGGAACACCAACCCAAGTCAACCAGAGCTGGTCTCAAGTGTCTAGGAGTACTTCTAAACACTACTACACTAACTGACTTTCTCGGCATTTGCCGGAGAACGCAATACCGGCCCTAATAAGGGCCCCACAAACAGTACTAACTCAGACATCCTTGGCACCAAAACTGACTTAGTAACGTCGTACGGCATTCACTTGAAGCTGGGGCGTTCACAACTTTATGCATCTTTGAAAGCTGATTGTGTTAATTGTGGCGCTGTTTAAAAATGCCACTCTACAAATCCAGTGCGTAGAGCTACATGTCTGGGAATGCGGAAGTTGAGGTTAGACAAACTTAATAATAATATAGGCCACATAGCCACGCCGCACAATACCTCCATTAATTAGGCGTCATCTGAGTAAGCGAATTTTGTGAAAGTCCTGCAAAAAGACAATGCCTAATATGAAACGATGGATAATTTGATATACTGGAATAACTATTTGGTAATCCAACGTCAGAGAGTCTAATCCTCTGTTAATGTGTACATAAAGATATGTATGCATATGAAAATGGTCGATTACAGAAAGATATATATTGGTCTATACATATAGCAACCGTTTTTTGTAAAGACAGCATTAGTTGTATATTAATTACAAAGAACCTTAGTTAACTTAATCTGTCGAGTTATTATTCGAAATTAAGCGTCCTTTAAGGAATACTTATTTAAATATTTTATAATTCTTTTTTTTGCGCCCTCAATGCATTTTGTTATTCTTTATGTTGGCTGCTTGCTTTAATAGATATTTCTGGGTATGTGTTTACCACATGCATGGCCATTCGCAAAATTATTATAAAGATATTTTTTCCATAGAGTAGATTGTGATTTTTCTTTGGAATATCTAGTTTTGAAGAGTCACGGCTACTTTCTTAATATTTTCCATTTTACACGTCTATATATCTGATTTAGTGTCACCATCTCAAGGACCAATAGCGAGGTGGAATGTGGTTATTTGACCTTGTAAGTGAGCTTAACCAGGTCATCCTGCTGTAAAAATCTTAAAGCGTGCTGTTTATTTTAAAATTTGTTAATGACGGCGCAGGTGTGATCGATGAAGCTCAGATATATTTTACTTTATTTATTGTGTGACAAAGTTATAAGATGCTAACCACCAAAGACCATTTTTATGCTATTAAGATGAACCATGTCTGTTGTTATTTTTAAGAGTCGAGCTCCTAATAGTTATAGAAAACAAACTATCCACTACGAACTAGCTCATTGCCTAAATGAGAATTATTTAAACGAGTTATTAGAGCTCAGATTTATGAATAACTAAATTAGCTAAGGTTACCATATTATTAGCTTGTATGTATAAAATTGTTATATGCTTGGCGGTATCTTTTTTTCATCGATTTTTACTGGTCACATCTGCCAGTAGAACCTTTAACATTACGTCCATCGGCATTTTTATCGATTTAGCTTAAATATTAACCTTGACGTTTTAGGTAAATATCAAAAGTAAAATAAATACAGAGAGTTTTATGACTAGTTTTAATAGATGTAATTTGGTGCTATTAAAATAAATATTTTTTTCGGAAAAATCAACATATTTGTTAATAGGTTAGCTTGTACAATATTTTTAAACAGTAAAATGACTATATTTCTCTTTTACCAATTAAAAAAGACAACGCTGGAAATAATAAAACGATGTATAAAAGGCAATCAATTGTCGGATAAATAATATAATAGTTATTTTTCTATTTAGAAAAAAACTTCAAACATGTAATAGAAAAAGCTATTCTCCCTAAAAACTTAGTCAGAAATTGGTTCATTATATACGTTAAATAGGTAATCAATGCTGTTTGTAGGTCACACTCTCCGAGTTTTTAATTCCGCATACAAAACCAGGCTACACAGATTTCCGTTGAAATATCTACTCTCTATTCTTTCAGAGTAAACCATAAAACGGAACTTCACATGACGTAGCTGTTAGGGAGCACAAACTTCCTACAATACTAAATCGGAATTATATTTCTTCATTTGAACTTTAGAAAAACTATTGGATTGTGCTCGTTTGTAAGTGTGCAGCTGCAAGTATGTATCCTGTGCCCGGTTTATTGTTATATAATTTATAAATGGACACAAACTTAATAGCTCGTTTTTGGTAAGTTAAAATATAAACAATTCAGACTGTGAATTTGGCAGACGTCTGGACTTTTAAATGGTTTCCTTTAAGTTCGATTTTGTTAGGCAATACTTCAATATCAAATGCATGTCATAATTTATATCGCTTATAAACAAGTATAGCTGAATACGAAAATATGCAGGATATTGTCATTAGATTGCAAAAACTATAAATCTACGGTTTAATAAATGATATTTTATAGAAAATATTTTAGCCGTGAATTTTTTTACTCACAAAACAAGTAACCTTATATAGAACGAGAAAACAAATCAAAACGCTAGTTAACACTACTTACTGGTAGCTACTGCGAAAAAGTTTCTCAGTTGTGTGGTATCGACAGTCGGCGTTCTCAAAGGCCAAGTAGAATTTGTAATATTTGCCAAGCCATGCAAAGCAATTAATTGGTTCGTATACATCTGGCATGTCAATTGAACCCGGAGGCGGACATGGTCTTTCTACTCCTTCACCATAAATATCGACCTTTAATGGAAGATAATTTATTAAAACTGATTTCTGTGTAAAAAATGGTATAAATTTTAAAATGCTTTTGACTAGCACTTATTTCCTTTGATTGCTATAACTCCCAGGATTGTTGAAAGAAGATGTATAACTCTAACAAAAATAATAAGAAAATTTAGCTAAAAATATAATGTTATGAGGAATTTATTGTAAAACAGTGTAGTAATTGGGATTCACCAATTATTTAAGCAGGCGAAAATAGTGGAAACTTATTTAAAAAAATAAATCCCATTGAAAAAGCTCAGCAAGACGTCAAAGAAAATAATCGATGTCGATTAAAATATATGTTTCCATATTGTCCAAACGACAACAATATTCAGTCAGTTAGATTGATGCAAAAGCATTAGGTGTGACGGATGGCAGTCTTACAACTTGGTGCAACAGGTTTTATCCTGCGTCAGTAAGTGAGACTGTGCAACAGACTCCATAATGCGTTGGTTGGTGAGACTGGCGGCGGTGTTACTTTGTGAAACAGACTGTACCTTGCGCCATCACAAGAGATTGACATGACTCTTGCCACTATATGCAACAAATTCATTTTTTCGTCAGTGCATGCGACAGACGGTAGTCTTACTACCTTGTGTAATCCGTACCATGCGGAAATACGTGTGACTGATATTAGCCTTGCTATTTTGTGAAACAGAATCCATCATGTATCTGTATGTGTGACCTATGTCAGGCTTGCTACTTTATGCAACGGAATCGATCTTGCTTCAGTAACTGTAACGGACGGTAGACTAGCTACATTTTGCATTCCATTATGCGTCAGCACGTCTAATTAAACTAAATGCTGCCCATTTTTGCAGCCGGTGCCATTTTTGTCAGTATTTGTAACTGGCGTTAGTCGTGCTACTCGGTGCAATAGGCTCCATCATGCGTCACTACGTGTTACTGACGGAAGTCTTGTTAACTTGTGCAACAGGTGCCAACATGCGTCAGTACATTTAAGTGAATGCACATTTGCTACTCTGATCAATAGTTTCCATCCAGCAAATGTACGTGAGACTGAAGTTTGACATGCTAATTTGTGCAAAGGCTTGCACCTTGCGTCAGTAAGAGTGAATGACGGTAGTCTTGTTACATTTCGTAAAAAGTTTAGAATTGCGTTAGTACGTTCGATAGAAAGCAATCCTTCTGTTTTTTTTAAACAGGTTCCAAATTGCGTGAGTATGTGCAACTGTCGGTGTTCTTGCTAAATTTTGCAGCACGTACAGTTATGCGTCAGTACGTGTGACGGATCGCAGTTTTACCAATTTAGGCAAAAAATTCCAAAATGCGTCAATACGTGTGACTGTCGAGAGGTTTCCTATTTTGTGCTACAGGTTCCACCTTACGCCAGTACGTGCTATTTAAGGTTGTATCACTAATACACGCAATAGGTTGAATCATGTGTATGTGCGTATAACTGACGGTAGTCCTGCTACTTTGTGAATCAGGTTTCATCTTGCGTCAATACGTGAGATTGACGGTAGTCTTGTTGCTATACGCAACCGGTTAATTTATGTGTCAGTACGCGTGACTGACAGTATTCTTGCCTAATTGTGCAAAAGGTTCCATCATGTGTGAATACATGTGACTGAAAGCAATTCTTGCTACATTCCAGCTTCAAGACGTGCGACAGACGGTATTCTTCTGAGTATATGCAAAATTTCCAACATGCGTCAGTCTGTATGACTGATGGTAGACTTGCTAATTAGTGCAAAGCTTCCATCTTGTGTCAGTGCCCGTGATTGTTGGTAGCTTTACTATTTTGTGCAGCGGGTTTCATTTTGTTTCAGTGCGTATGCTTGTCCGCGGTATTGCTAGTTTGTGCAACAGTTTCCAGCTCGCGTCAATACACTTGATTGATATCAGTCTTGCTACTTTGTGAAACAGACTCCATCTTTCGTCAGTACTTGTGACTGAATGCAGTCTTGCTAAATATCGCAAAAATTTCCATGTTTAGATCAAAAGGTTTGACTGACTATATTATTGTTGCATTGCCCACCGTATTCCAACATGCGTCAACACGTGTGGATGTCGGCTGTCTTGCAAATTTATGCAACATGTTACACTATGCGTCATTACGTGTGGCTCACGGTAGTCGTGCTAATTTTTGCAATATTTTCCTTCATGCGTGAAGGCATTTGATTGACGCTAATCTTGCTACTTTGTTCATAAGTTGCAATCATACGCCAATAAGTGTAATTGTTTGCAGTCTTCCTGCTTTTTGTAAATTGTTCCAATTTGCATCAGCTAATGTGATTGCATCTTGCCTCGTTTAGTGTTAGTGAAATTAGCCTTGACGATATATACAAAAAAAAATCCATCATACATGTGACTGATTGTAGTTTGGCTATTTTGTGTTACCTGTTTTATCATGCGAATGTGTGACTCACGGTTGGTGTGCTATTTTATCAACTTATTACATCATGTTACTTTACAAGTGACTGGCAGTATTCTCCTTTTTTTGTGCAGAATATTACAATTGCGTCTGTACGTACGATTGACTGTGTTCTTACTTTGCAAGTATGTATTAGGTTTTGCGAACCTAGTAACAAATTAGTTCAGTTGTGACCAGAAGGATAAACTAAAGGCAGCATGAACGGAAAGTATAATCTCATGCACATTCGTTTCGTGCTTACTGGCGACTCATCAGTGACGGATTCCATCTTACGTTATTACATGTGAGTTAAAGTAGTCTTTCTACTTTCACAAATAGGTTCCACTTTGGTTTAGTACACCTGAAGGAAGGTAGCGTTGTTACATTTTTTAACAGGTTCCATTATGCATCAGTAATTGTAATTGATTTTATTATTAATACATCGTGCATTAGGTTCCATTCTGCGACTGTGCGTTTGACTGAGGTTCATCCCGCTTCTTTTTGCAGCAGATTCCATCATGCATTTCTACATGAGACTCTCGGCAGTCCTGTTACTTTGTGCATCAATTTCCACCATGTATTAGTAGGTTTGGTTGACGGCAGCCTTAATATATTTAAAGAATAGGTGTTTTTGACATTATTGTCGCTACTTTTCTCCTACTGGGTCTTTTATATGTGCAAGATGCTTCATCATGTGCAAGTCTTGTTAATTAACGCAAGATATACCATTATGTGTCAGTGCGTGGGACTGACAGTAATCTTTCTTCTTTGTGCAAAATTTCAATCCCGCGTCAGTACATATTAACTACTGCGACATACTTTAACAAAACGCTGTCATCTTTAAATTTGTTTCTGCAGTTGTCTGTTGCTGGACAATCGAAAGCATTCATATGTCGAAATAAATATTTTACCGACATACTAGTGCCAGAAATTGTCTCGCAATTGACAATTGTGGAAGCAATATGAAAAATGGCATTGCTATGCAAGGGACAATATCCTTCAATAATGACAGTATTCTTACAAATTTTATGAAAAGGTTTCATCTTGTGTCCGTACATGTGATTGAAGGAAGTCTTGCTACGGTTTTCAGCATGTTACATAGTACGTCAGTAGGCGTAACTGGCGGTAGTCTTCCCACCTGTTGCAACCCGTTCCATCGTACGACAATACATGTGATTAACAAACATGGATTACGCGGGCGGTGATTACATTTGCATTAATCACGGTTGTACATCTGACCCTTTATGTTCATATATTTGGCAGTATAAACTTAAAATTGTATAGTGCTAAAATGGAAATTCTTCCGGTAGGCCGAATTTGTCCTTATTGAGAACTTATCAGGTACTCTCCAGAATTTTCCGCTGTTGGGGCTCGAACCTGGGAATATCTGCTTCAGAATCTGGTTCTCTAACCACTGAGTAACACTGTCACACCAACACGTGATGAGTTCCCAATAAGGAAGAACCGGTCTACTGTGTGAATTGCCTTTTCAACAATATACCGTACTTAGTTTATACTGACATATGTAAGTAATTAATGGGTTAGGTGCTATAGAATGTGTTCCCAAACGCCTTTGGATGCCATAGCGCAACCTCTGTCCTGCAGGTTGGTACACTTTCTTAATAATTAGAAAAGAGGTATAAGCATTCACTGAGACTTCATTAATGGTCTTGATTGTTGGGTTCTCAATTGTCCCTTCATTTTGAATCCCTCCATCAGCTGCTTGTCTGAAAATGACGTTGGAACAAGATTTTCCACTCTTTTTTACCGACTTTGGAGACTTTATTTCCAATCCCATCTTCAGGGTTTACACCATACGCACAGGAACAAAAACAACTTGTGACAAATGTCTTTTTGTGATATTTAGATAAATGACAAAATGTTGAACTATCTATTCATTATTAGTAAAAGCATAGATTAACATCAGTTAGCAAAGGAAATTCATCCAATAGACTCAATTGGCATAGAGTCAGATGTATAATGCAAGATCTGCGTTGCCTATTTATAACTTCAAGTCTTAAGTTCCACCTGAACGAATGTCTAATCAAAAAACATAAAATTGTATATGACTTCAAATTTTTGTGTAGTGTGCGGCACTGGTAGCGTAGTGGATGAAAGCACATAATTTGAAGAAGTTGTGCGCTGGCTTGGCCAAAACCGATCCACTGGATAAATAGCCTTTTCTATACCGACTTTATATATATATATATATATATATATATATATATATATATATATATAAAAATCCTGCCACTAGACTTCAAATAAAATAATTTCTCCAAGTGAAATCTTGTCTGTTGTACAATGAGTGATCAGAAGGTTCTATTAAGACCTTAATCTTTGCAGAAATTTAAAATAGATTTCACATTAAGGTAAGGTTAAGCTGAAAATAATTTTTTTTATATAACTTCCAAACGCGCGTGGCATGCAGGATGCTTGGTGCAGTGCATATATTCTCCGACTTCAAAGCAAATCTGCCCCAGTTCAAGTTCAATCCTCGCAAATTTCGAACAGTACTTGACGAGTAAACAACAAAGATGAAACCAACCTACGGGATAAATTTTTTTGCTATCTAATATAAATTATAGTTTATACTGAAATAATATGTGTGGGTTGATGTGCATGGAAGCATCGAGCTTATTTAAGTAAAAATTATAAAACGTAATCGTAAATTAAAATCATTAAATGTGTAGGCTTGCACATCGATGCCGTTACTGTATCTCCACTTACTCACCTGGATATATTGGCTAAGTTCAACGACGTACTTATGACGGCGATTTGCTGGCTTCTTGTTCGAAAAAACCCAAGCAACTGACCCATTTTTCTGGTGATGCCAACTTGGTAGCAATTTTAGTAGATTTTCAGTGTTCAATGGAGCATAATTATTGACGTAATGCACACACTCTGGACGCGTGAAAGGTATGAAAAGTCCAAACGTAGCAGGAATCGTCGAGTTCAAAAGTATAACTGCCGTCCAGTTGAACTATTAGTTGAAAAATATGACCAAGTAACGTGAAAATGTATTTAACGTATAAATGAAAGTCCAGTGTACATATCAAATGACTTTAAATGCCATTGGTTAAAGTGTTTTGGGAATTAATTTGAATAACCTTAATCAAATGAGTTGTGCTTATACTTTTTACAAAATATTTCAATGTTACAAGTCGTCCTTTAGCGTTGAGATAAAAGTACATTGATTAAATATTCACATTTTCTAATTAAGTTCAGACGTGCGAACTGTTAGCTGGTAATTGTTCATATATCGACATCCTATGCCAAGTAAAAATGTCACAAACTTAGGATGCTTGAGTTAAGCTGAAATCAGCTGAAAGCAACTCGCTTTCACAAAAACCACGATCATCTTATCCTATGTGGATAGATGTAAAGTTCGTACTCCTAGTAGAAAGTGTAATACATCACCATTGGTGTCAGCTGAATAAATTTATATCTACGATTATTGGTATTCACATCTGTATAAAATATCACACACGCAATAGCCAAATCGCCTTAGTTGCAGGTAACTACTATATATTTAATTATGTATATCGTACCGCATACTTGGTAACGAGTTAGCTCAAATATAACCAGAGGAATTCGCTAAATAAATTGAACAAAAAGGATTTATGTCATACATACATGCACTTCGTGCTTATTGACGACGCATCCGAACGAGATGCCACAACGGCTTATCCATTTCATATATTTGGCCGAAAAATGTAGGACAGTTAGTCAGTTCAATCGTTTAGATATATTTTTATTTAGTCAATAATAGAGTCACTTTCACATAAAGTGACTTCATAGTCAATTCACCAAATATAATTTGTAAAAAACCGGTAATGTGGACTAACTCCACATTTATTGACGGCGTATGCGCTAGTTTTTGGACATAAGGCCGGATTCTGCTTATGAGTTATCCACATGTTAGAAACGCACGATTTCCGTTGCATACATCATTATGTTATCCTGTCCTAGGCACATAATTATAACTTTATGTGAACAAGCTTATTATATAAATAAAGTTCCTAACCTAATATTTATTTTAAAGGGTATTCATATATGTGTGTTTAAAATAGTATACAGTTATATTATAGGTTTACGTCTGGATTTATTTTGATTTAAATACAAGAAAATAACAATGAAAAATTTAACAGAATACTCAGATTTGTGAGCTGCATTGGAATGCTTTAATTTTTCATCCACAATCAAGGTTCTAAATGAAGCCTTTTCTAGGGCATAAAACATGGAGCGGATGAACCATAGTTAATAGGAAACACTCTTGTTATCGCTTCAAATGTGTTTATTGAATTGTGGCTCGTCTAAACGACTTACTATTAAATTTATCTCGATTTTAATGTATTCACATCCGATCTTATTAAAATGAGTGATCCGCATGAGCTTTTGTGTAAAGTCATTATTGATGCATGGAAAAATTTACTTTGGTTCTTGCTCTCTAGTTCCCCTTATATTTCTCACTCTTCATGTCAAAATTGGTGTTTAGTAGAAAGTTTTGACACACATTTTGAAATGGATATTTATATACGGTGGGTATATATATATATATATATATATATATATATATATATATATATATATATATATATGTAGAATATCTTTATTTGGATTCAAACCACACATATTCCATCAAATAATAAAATTGGAAATTGTACAATATATAATAAAAATTATCACATCACAATAATTGTGCAATTAATATCATGTAGATAGGTATATCTCACTAGTTGTACAATACAATATATCAATATCAGAAAGTTCGACTGAAAAGAATAATATATACATCATCAAATTAGGAACAATTAAGGTATAATTCGAGTGTAACATTATGCAAAAATTGAGAACCATGACTAGCAATTGATTGTATGTAATGTTAACTAATTTGAAGAAATAGTGCATAACATTTCAATTATAATAATACAAAACTTGGAAATAAAAATCTCAAGAAAATCTGTTTCCGATAATAATTATCCTTGTCTTTTATTCAACCATGAGAAAGTATTATCATAATCAAAAAAATAAAAATATCAGCAGGATTGCAGACTTTTTCAAGTTCAGTAGATAAAGTTTTAAAAGACATCTTAGATGGAGGTATTTCTCTAAGCCCCTTGGGTAATAGGTTATAAATTTTGTAGATTTTCGAGAAAGAGAATAACTTGCTCGCTACATTCCCCACCAAAGGAGGAGATATTGCCAAATGTCCAGATCTAGTTCCAACTTCATGACTCTTTCTTATCGGAGTCATATAGGCACCAGTCCACTGGTTCAAATGGAAAACTTTTATACAATAACACATCCTCCGAAACCACAGAGATTGCAATGACACAAACTGTAATCTAGAGGCGTATATAGTGCAAGAAATAGGACTAATATGTTTCACAACTTTCTTTGTACAGCTTCTATCTTATTAGACAAACCCTTTTTTAATGGATTCCAGGTAGCGACAGCATATTCTAGTACCGGTCTAATCCATATTATATACATTTGAAGTTTTATATCATTTGATAAGATATTTCGATTTATTAGTGCCCATCTTTTCTTGGCACTGCCTACTATACTTTCAATATGTCTCTCAGCAGAAGCTGTACATTGAATAGTTATGCCTAAATCCTTAATTTCTTGCATAAGTTTAATCTCAAACACATCATTAATAACAGCATCATGAAAATAAACATAATGAAAGTTTGTTCTGTTCCCTATTTTTAAAGCTTTCGTCTTTTTATTGTTTATTCTCAGCCCTAGTGTGATCAAATATTTACTCAAATCATACAAATCTAATGTCACATTATTTTTGGAGAATTCGACATTCTTTGGATCAATTGGGAAGATTATTTTTAAATCATCAGCGAATTTGCAAACTCGACCGTTAAGGATCTTAGTTTCCAAATTTGCAAATACAATTTTAAATAAAATTGGCCCCAAGCTTGATCCCTGTGGAACTCCACTCGTTACTCGTTTCGATTTTCATATCAAATCGTTTACTTGAATACTCATTCGTCGATTATATAGATAGTATTTAAGTAATCTAAAAATATTCGGATCAATATTCAACAAACTAATCGCATTCAAAATAGCATCAAAAGATATAGAGTCAAAAGTTTTTGAGATATCTATAAATACAATTAATGCATCTAACTTATTCTCGTCTAATGTAATTACATGTTTCCACATGGAAAGTATATTAGTAGTTGTCGATCTACCTTTCGTAAAGCCATGTTGACATAGGTCAAAATCAGCCGGTAACATACGTTCTAAATGATCTAGTATCAATCGTTCTATTATCTTCAAAAACGAAGGGATAATAGAGATTAATCTATAATCACTGGCGCACGTTGGCTTACTAACTTTTGGCAACGGCTTTGCTACTATCGTTAATATATCGATTGGTAATTTCCCATTCTTCAAAATTCTATTTATAAAGTTGCAGAGCACATTCCTAAATGTTAAGGGTAATTGAATCAGATTATCAATCGAAATACCAAGGTGATCTTTTTGTTTTTTTGATTTGATTTTTAACATCAATTTTATCAATTCATCACTGTCAATAACAAGTCCTGATTCCTGGTCTCCCAAAGGATCAGGTATTTCCATAAGATTTCTTTCATTCTGTGGATTACATATCAAATTGCTTAAAACATCATCCAATTCACAGAGAAATTCGTGCTCAGTTTTATCCACAGGTAATATAAGCTTTAACTTTTCCTTATATTTACTATAATCTGTGAGGAGTTTGTATCCTAGTCTAGGATTACTCTTCATTTTGGCCAAAATAATTCGTTCTGATCTTTGCCGAATTATCAGCAGTGATGAATTAATTTCGTTATCAATGAGATCTAACCTCATTTGTTTAATACTATTGATAAGACTACACTTTATTATATTATCTCGTTTAATTCTTAGTTTACACAATTTCCTATTAATTCGTTTCGGTATAATGTCCGTAAACGTAGATGCCTGAAATAAAATAGATAATAACGATGAAACAGAAGAAACAAACTCGTCAGTGTTCAAGAAATAAAAACTTCCGTAATCAATCAGTAAGCTTAATTCTCTAAATAGATTCCAGTTGATTCTGGAACAGTGCACGTGTGCATTTTCAAAATTTAGTTTCTGTGTTTTGCTACTCAAGATGTTCCATTGTAGAATAATTTGTTTGTGATCCAATTCTTTGAAATAATTAACAACATCATAACTGTACGATTTCACCATTTCAGTTTCTAAGTATACATGATCTAAGCATTGCGAACCTCTAGTTGATTCATTTATAATCTGCTTGAGATCATGGTTAGAAAAAAAATTGTTTATTTCACAGTCCTGTAACCTATTGAAGTCACCTACCACTACATTATAGCCATGGCAGTCAAAGATAGATTGAAAAGAATTGGTAAATGTTTGATCATCAAATAAAGTAGCATACGGCGGTCTATAAACCGCTGTTAAGATCAGATTATCAAATTGTATAGATAAGAAATCAATGATAGCATTATCATCACTAGTATGTAGAATTTTCGCCTTAAATACAGATTTACTATAAATGAGTACTCCTCCACCTCTTTTATCCAGCGATCTGTCTTTTCTAAATAAAGAATAGTGAGGAATATCAAATTCATGGTTTTCTATGTCATTATTAAGCCAGGTTTCAGATAAAATTATAAAATCAAAATCATTACTTATTATAAAATTACAAAGCAAAAGTTTTTGTTCCTAACACTTCGAAAGTTAGCATAAAATAAGGTAATAGTGGAACACGACTTATCTAAAAAATAATCAACTTTTACTGATTCAGCTTTGTTGGCTTCTTTATTATGCGTTTCCCAGGTTTAGAGGTCATTCTTCCTCTCCCCCCGCTGTCCACAACATTTATTAATGATACATCGTTTTTTGATGTTGCGGTCTCAGAGGTTGCTTGATCAGGGGTTAGCAGCTTCCGTTCCTGGTTGTTTATTAACTTTTTTGCTTTAGCCAACTTTCGTTGGAGAAACGTTTTGTCCCGACCAATAAAATGCTGCGAAAACTCAGACTCTCATCTTTCTTTTTGTTGATGGACTCAATTTGCATATTTGTTGGGCGTTTTGATAATTTTACAATAACTGGCCTTGGACGATCCGATCGTTTACCCACCCTAAAGCATTTTGCAATATCCGCATGCGTCTCTTCTTTTATTAACGCATTTAATTTCTGGACGTCATTGACCTCAGCATTTTCAGCAAGATTAAATAATACTAGTTGATCTTGCTTGCTGTTTCGCGCTGATACTTCGTTCGCCAATATATTCAATATTTCTTCGCCAGATGATTTATTTTTAACAGGCGTATCACTTTCCACTGTTATAGCAGCCAATTCAATCCAAGGCTGAACATCAATTTGTATTTTGTCTAATTTAATGTTTAACGCTTCATTCAGTTCAACTATACGTACGCTTAAAGTCTCATTATTTTTAACTGCCTGTTCCAATTTCATCGCATTCACAACAGCCTCATTCTTCAATATGGACACTTCATTTTTAAATAGTTGTTGTCTCTTTCAATACCTTCACTGAGTTCTGGAGATCCATAACAATTTTTTCAATATCAGAATGCGACAAAATTGGAGCCATTTCGAACCGCGCGCGTAGATTTTGTATTTGATTAATTAGCATATATATATATATATATATATATATATATATATATATATATATATATATATATATATAATTAGGAAAGAAAACACAATAATAACACATTGTTATTAATGTGTTTCTTCTTCCAAACTAGAAATATGCTGTGTAATATTTGAACGCAACGGCTGTTATAAAGAATATATATATATATATATATATACTAGTTTTTACTATATAAATCGTGAATTGCAAAAGCTTGACTCAGTAATTCGAAACTGTTGCGTATATATGAAAATATACTGGGGATTAAACTGTACATCACAGCAATGGCCGACGTATATTGGTACCAAATTCAATTCGATTTACGCTGCACCAATGAGAAAAAAAGCGAAACTTGCCGTTTACCAATAGTGTGCAAGTAGCCATACGAGACATTTATGCACGGTGAATTTACCACGCAAGTCAATTTTCGCGTATGCCTTCTCTGTGCGTTTCTCCGACGTGCTGTATGCTACCTTTCGCTTACGCTATTTTTGTAGCTTGCATTACACACATTGGCAATAACAGTCACGCCAATCTTGTTGCTGTACAACTAAAGAGACGAGCCAATTACTGCAGAACTTCAACGAGTTTACTCAGCGAGATTTCATCGCTAAAACAGAAGGAATCACAACCCAAATCAACCCGAGCTGGTCTCCAGAGTCAAGCAGTACTTCTGGACACCTCTACGTTAACGGACCTTCTCTGCATTTATGCAAGTATGTATTAGGTTTTGCGAACCTAGTAACAAATTAGTTCAGTTGTGACCAGAAGGATAAACCAAAGGCAGCATGAACGGAAAGTAGAATCTCATTCACATTCGTTTCGTGCTTACTGGCGACTCATCAGTAGGAGCCGGTATTACGCCCTTTAACCACTATATATTTGGTGGAAGAATGTGGAATAATAGGACGGTACAATCTCCTAGACGAATGTGTAAACCTGTAATAGTGAAGCTAACATAATCTAAAGTCAACGACAATGCGACTTCAATGCTAACTCACACTATATAATATATATACCGAGTCTGTAAAGGATACTAACACTATGGCTATTGTGTTAGTAACTGATACCTTTTTTGAAATCGATGAGTACCGGATACTAACACTATGGTTTCCGAGTCGGTACATGATACCAACCTGATGGATATAAATTTATGCTAAAGTTCACCCAAATTGAGAATTACAACAATTTCCGAACACCTGTTACTCCAGTTAAACCATACACTCTGGCCTTCATCGATATCAGTTATCACATTTCGCGGTAAGCATGACATCATTCAATTCAATATATTACAGTTAAATACTGTTTGTTGCGAAGAACTAATATATATGCAACAAACAGTATTTAATTGTAATATATTGAATTGAATGATGCCATGCTTACCGCGAAATGTGATAACTGATATCGATGAAGGCCAGAGTGTATGGTTTAACTGGAGTAACAGGTGTTCGGAAATTGTTGTAATTCTCAATTTGGGTGAACTTTAGCATAAATTTATATCCATCAGGTTGGTATCATGTACCGACTCGGAAACCATAGTGTTAGTATCCGGTACTCATCGATTTCAAAAAGGTATCAGTTACTAACACAATAGCCATAGTGTTAGTATCCTTTACAGACTCGGTATATATATTATATAGTGTGAGTTAGCATTGAAGTCGCATTGTCGTTGACTTTAGATTATGTTAGCTTCACTATTACAGGTTTACACATTCGTCTAGGAGATTGTACCGTCCTATTATTCCACATTCTTCTACCAAATATATAGTGGTTAAAGGGCGTAATACCGGCTCCTACTGATGAGTCGCCAGTAAGCACGAAACGAATGTGCATGAGATTATACTTTCCGTTCATGCTGCCTTTGGTTTATCCTTCTGGTCACAACTGAACTAATTTGTTACTAGGTTCGCAAAACCTAATACATACTTGCATATATATTAGTTCTTCGCAACAAACAGTATTTAACTGTAATATATTGAATTGAATGATGTCATGCTTACCGCGAAATGTGATAACTGATATCGATGAAGGCCAGAGTGTATGGTTTAACTGGAGTAACAGGTGTTCGGAAATTGTTGTAATTCTCAATTTGGGTGAACTTTAGCATAAATTTATATCCATCAGGTTGGTATCATGTACCGACTCGGAAACCATAGTGTTAGTATCCGGTACTCATCGATTTCAAAAAGGTATCAGTTACTAACACAATAGCCATAGTGTTAGTATCCTTTACAGACACGGTATATATATTATATAGTGTGAGTTAGCATTGAAGTCGCATTGTCGTTGACTTTAGATTATGTTAGCTTCACTATTACAGGTTTACACATTCGTCTAGAAGATTGTACCGTCCTATTATTCCACATTCTTCTACCAAATATATAGTGGTTAAAGGGCGTAATACCGGCTCCTACTGATGAGTCGCCAGTAAGCACGAAACGGATGTGAATGAGATTATACTTTCCGTTCATGCTGCCTTTGGTTTATCCTTCTGGTCACAACTGAACCAATTTGTTACTAGGTTCGCAAAACCTAATACATACTTGCATATATATTAGTTCTTCGCAACAAACAGAATTTAACTTCTTGCATTTGCCAGAGAACGCAAAACCGGCCCTGTTAAGGGCCTCCCAGCAGTACTAACTTTTTATTAATGGCAGTCTAACTGACTTTGTAACATCGTACTTGAAGCTAGAGCGTTTACAAAACAGTTATATATTTATGTATTTATATATATATATATATATATATATATATATATGAATATGTTTATAAAGAAATAAATAAACATAAAGAACGTTTGATAGCATATATTGATTGTCAATGGCAGATGCTTGTTCTTACAAGGGAACGGATATTGTTGCATACATGTACATACATCAACATATGATATATATATATATATATATATATATATATATATATATATATATATATATATATATATATATATATATATTATATATATATATATATATGCATATATATATATAAATTATGGGTATATAAAGATATTTATATATGTATATAAATTACGGGTATATAAAGATATATATATATATATATATATATATATATATATTCATATAATCATATTTATATGTTGGTACAATTAGGTGCTTGAATGTGATTATTCCTTGTAGGCCTTTTATTTTGTTGTTATTTTATGTATTGCTTTGACGTCCACTTTTTTCTCTACATTCGGTTTTAATCTAATCTTCGTTCTGGTTCTCACTCCTTTCTCTCTGGAAATCTATATTTGCAGCCTCCGGTCATGATTTTTGTCAACAAACGAGTTTTAAATTAATCAAGTTTTCAATCTTGATATCAACACCTGGCTCATTATCTGTCAGTATAAATTAAGCATTGCATAATGAAGAAAAGACAATTCATCCAGTAAACCGGTTTCGTCCTTATTTGGAACTCATCATGCACTGTCCAGAATTTGCTGCGCACAGGGCTCGAAGTTGGGCACGTCTGCTTCGAAAACTGTTGTTCTAACCACTGAGGTCTCCTACCGCACTTTGATTAAAGTAATTGTTATCACTGACCACGCAACCAATATTCGTTTAATTTTATATATTTTCAATTCAACACTGCTTCCTTTGTAGTTTAGTGTCTATTCGATATGAAATTATTGAGGATGATTAGTTAGAACGGACGGAATAAATATACTGGAACACTATCTGTAATATATAAACTACTTTATAACTACATCATACAAAAAGAAAACTTGCATCTATACTATTTTAGTCACGACAGGTTAACTGTGTTTCAAAAATTCCCAATTAATTACTAGAGTCAAATTGATAACTAGAAGATATTTGTACTCTAGTATTAGGAAATATATTTAGGTACAAAGTGTAATCAGTAAAATGTAACTAACTGTTTGGAACGTCTAACCAAACCTACAGGCAAGTCTACCATTTTATTCGTAGCAAACACTTTTTATCTAATAGCCATAATATCAAGTAAAAAATCAATACCTAACTGATTTAAAAAAAAGAAATGTTCTTAAATATTGACAACATATAACAAAAAGTTTCATGACATCTTTCTTTACTGGCAACGTTTCGGTACGTTTCATCCAGCACCATCATCAGGCAACTAAACACAGAACAATAATCATAATAGTAGATATTAGCAAATGTGGTAACCTCGTTACGACACCGTTATGTTTATATTTTATTTTTTTTACTCACCAACGGTTATAAACAAATAATTTGTCATAATAACTAGCACACATGAAAACACTCACTCAACGACTTTATATATATATATATATATATCCGCATCTATCTGCAAATAGCAGAACAATCCTTATATAATTGCAGCTATTTCAAATTCCCGGTAAAAAAATAATTTCATTTCATGTGCAGAATGTTGTAAGGGAGAGAGAAAGTATCGAACATAACTGTGCTGTTGAGATGTCAATTTAATCAAAATCAGAAATGCCAAAACCAAAAAACTCGAATGTTAAATACTGTGTTTTCTCCTAAGCGGGGAACTCTAATCTATAAAATTGCGTTTGGGATATTGCGCACCTAGTAACAAATTAGTTCAAAGATGACTACAAATTGAATGAAGATTGTTTTTGCGAACCAGAATAAACTGAAATTACCTGATCTGCGTTTTGACTAACGCAGCTTTCATTGTTCCATTAGTTCTCTTTTTTCAATATATTTCGGCTAAACTTATCGATAGCCTTCATCAGTTGCAATACACCTCACAATTTTAACAAACGAAACTAATGAAGCAAGCGCGTTATTTCCTCTAGCCATAATATTTATACTTCAGACTTATCTTTAATTAGATATTCGCCTGTCACATGTGTGTGTGGGTGTGCATTTTTATAACTGTTGTTTTCATCTAAATAATTGAGACCAGAGTGGCTGAATAATAATTTATCAATTGCATGTGTTAGCTATTCGTTTTACGCACTCAATGTAAAATGACGTTACTGAGATGGCCCTCACTTTATGGTGAGGGGAGAACAATAATTCAGAAACACTCGTCATGAAAACATGCCATGTATGATAAAACTAGAAGTCCGAAAGACCAATACAAATGTTAAATTTCGATTCAAACCACTAAGAATGCACTCAAGATAGAACAGTTAATAACAGTTATTGGCATTCCATTAAATAGGCGCACGCCACGCATGTGCATTCGTATGTGTATATATCACTAAAAGACTGTTAAAATATAATTAATACACAAATGTTCGTACATCTAAATGAAACTGCAGTTAATAGACATTAATTTACCCTTTGCACGCGTCAGACAAATTATTAATTCTAAATATTGTATTATTAGAATAATCTCAATAGGTAGGGTGGGGGTGCAAAACACAAAATTAGGGTTCAAATTACTGCGTTTTAAAATCATGAGAGTAGTTAGGGATGAAATTTAGAAAGACTGTATTCTTAATAATTGATCATTCATTACTTGAACAATAAGCCTACTAATTAGTCAATCTTAATCCGATGTTCTTAATCTTTTACTGGAGCTAGCTTCAGTTTCCAATTCATGTATTGCCATTAGCTAATGCGGTATTCCAAACCGGACCTAACGATTCTTCAGCAGCTGTTTAATTCATAATACTATCTTTAGATTTAATTTCGATAGATTACCTAATCAATCTCGTCACCCTATTACGACTACATATTGCTATGCGCTTACATTCCCTAACATATAAAATTTCAAAGTTTTTGTGCTATAGAATAAGAAAATATTCCTTTTTCTTAACATACCTTGCTAAACTCATATCAAAAGATGTATTATTTTGTTTCTCAGTGCTGTCCTTTTCGTTTCGGATTTGACCGCATTTTTCTTGTGCGGGACAATTGTTAGCACTCATAGGTCGGCAAAATCTTGAACCTTTTATCTTTTCAGATGATGTAATTTTTGGCCTCAGTTGATGGGTTCTCACTTGTCCCTTCTCCTTTAAGCCTTCAATTAGCTGATTGTCTGAAAGCGCTTTAGGATCAAGATCCGCCATTGATCTTTCACCTATATTTCGAGACGTTATTTCCAGTCTCATCTTCAGGGTTGACACAATACGCACAGGAGTAAAACATTTGCCACAAGTTGTTGAATATATCCATAAAACTAAAATAAATCCTTATATACATATAATCCTAATATCGTAACTACCTTATGTTATATATATATATATATATATATATATATATATATATATATATATATATATATATATATATATATATATATATATAAAGACAATTACTAGCTGTGAAGCATGAATAATTGTATTCTTAATATTCATTTATTATGTTACACATTCTAATATATATATATAAAATTGTAGAAACATAAAAATATAAGCAACATTCTGAGTCCAATATTTCTAAACCTAAATCTATATATATGTATAACTAATTATTTTTCTACATATTAACTAATGTAGTCTAATTATTGTTTTTTATTACAGTATTTATACCACCTTATATATATATATATATATATATATATATATATATATGTATTTATTTATTTATTAATCTGTAAAACGAATTATAAGGAAACCACAAAAGTTAAATCAGTAACTATTGAAAACTCTTAAGATGAGTTGGGTTGTTCATATACTTTATTTTATGCTTATTGTAGAAGTGTAAAGAATAAAATTTTTTGCTGTGTGATTTTATAATAAGTAACAATTTTGACTTTATAATTTTATCTGAAACCTGGCTGAACAAGAACATTGAAAACTATGAATTTGACATTCCTCATTATTCTCTATTTAGGAAAGACAGATCACTGGATAAAAGAGGTGGAGGAGTACTTATTTATAGCAAATCGATATTAAATGCAACAGTGTTACATACTAGCGAATATAATACTGTCATTGATTTTTTAACTATACAAATTGATAACCTGATTTTAACCGCGGTTTACAGACCGCCGTATGCTAATTTACATGATGATCAAATGTTTACCAATTCCTTTCAATCTATTTTGGACTGCCATGGTTATATTGTTGTGGTAGGAGATTTTAATAAGGTGCATGACTGTGAAATTCTCAATCTTTTTTCTAATCATGATCTTAAGCAGATTATAAAGGAACCAACTAGAGGTTCGGAATGCTTAGATAATGTATATTTAGAAGTTGAAGCGTTGAACTCACACAGTTATGATGTAGTAAATTACTTCAAAGAATTGGATCATAAACAAATTATTTTACAATGGAACCTTTCGAGTAGCAAAGCACAGAAACCTAATTTTGAAAGTGCACACGTGCAATTTTCCAGAATCAACTGGAATCTTTTTAGAGAATTAAGCTTATCAATTGATAATGAATGTTTTTTATCATGAACAATGACGAATTTGTTTCTTCTGTTTCATTGTTATTATCTGATATATTTAGGGCATCTACATTTACGGATGTTATACCAAAGCGAATCAATAGGAAGTTATGTAAGCTAAGAATCAAACCAGATAATATAATGAAATGTAGTCTTATCAATAGTATTAAAAAATGAGGTTAGATTTGATCGATAAAGAAATTAATTCATCACTGCTGATAATCCGTCAAAGATCAGAGAGAATTATTTTGGCTAAACTGAAGAGTAATCCTAGACTAGGATACAAACTCCTCACAGACTACAGTAAATATAAGGAAAAATTAAAGCTTATATTACCTGTGGGTAAAACTGATTATGAATTTCTCTGTGAATTGGATGAAGTATTTGGCAACTTGTTATGTAATCCACAGAACGAAAGCAATTTCATTGATCTACCTGATCCTTCGGGAAACCAGGATCTAGGACTTGTTATTGACAGTGATGCATTGATAGAATTAATGTTAAAAATAAAATCAAAAAAACAAAAAGATCACCTTGGTATATCGATTGATAACCTACTTCAATTACCTTTAAATTTTATGAATGCGCTCTGCAATTTTATAAATAGAATTTTGAAGAATGGGAAATTACCAATCGATATACTAACAATAGTAGCTAAACCTTTGCCAAAAGTAAGTAAGCCAACGTGTGCCAGTGATTATAGATTAATCTCTATTATCCCTTCGTTTTTGAAGATAATAGAACGATTGATACTTGATCATTTAGAACGTATGCTGCCGGCTGATTTCGATATATGCCAACATGGCTTTACGAAAGACAGGTCGACAACTACTAATATGCTCTCTATGTGGAAACATGTAATTACATTAGATGAGAAAAAGTTAGACGCATTAATTGTATTCATAGATATCTCAAAAGCTTTTGACTCTATATCTCTTGATCCTATTTTGAATGCGATTAATTTATTGAATATTGATCCGAATATTTTTAGATTACTTAGATACTATTTATATAATCGAAGAATGAGTATTCAAGTAAACGATTTGATATCTAAATCGAAAAGGGTAACAAGTGGAGTTCCACAGGGATCAAGTTTGGAGCCAATTTTATTTAAAATTGTATTTGCACATTTGGAAACTAAGATCCCTAACGGTCGAGTTTGCAAATTCGCTGATGATTTGAAAATAATCTTTCCAATTGATCCAAATAATGTCGAATTCTCCAAAAATAATGTGACACTAGATTTGTATGATTTAAGTAGATACTTGTTAACACTGGGGCTGGGAATAAACAGTAAAAAGACGAGAGCTTTAAAAATAGGTAACAGAACAGAATTTAATTATGCTTATTTTCATGATGCTGGGATTAATTATGTTTTTGCGATTAAATTTATGCAAGAAATTAAGGATTTAGGCATAACTATTCATTGTACGGCTTCTGCTGAGAGACATATTGAAAGGATAGTAGGCAGTGCCAAGAACAGATGGGCATTAATAAATAGAAATATTATATCGCATGAAATAAAATTTAAAATGTTTATAATATGGATTAGACCGATACTAGAATATGCTGCCGCTACTTGGAATCCTTTAACAAAGGGTTTGTCTAATAAGATAGAAGCTGTACAAAGAAAAGTTGTGAAACAAATTAGTCCTATCTCCTGCACTATATACGCCACTAGATTACAGTTTGTATCACTGCATCCTTTATGGTTTCGGAGAATGTGCTATTGCATAAAAGCTTTCCATTTGAACCAGTGGACTGGTGCCTATATGAATCCAATAAGAAAGAGTCATGAAATTGGAACTAGATCTGGTCATTTTGCAATATCTCCACCATTGGTGGGGAATGTTGCGAGCAAGCTATTCTCTTTTTCAAAAATTTTCAAAATTTACAATCAATTGCCAAAGGGGCTTAGAGAAACGCCTCCAACTAAAATGTCTTTTAAATTTTTATCTACCGAACTAGAAAAAGTGTTCAATCCTGCTGATATTTTAAATTTTGATTATGATAATACTTTCTCATGGTTAAATAAAAGACAGGATTAATTGTGTTTCAGCAACATAATTTCTCGAGATTCTATCTTCAAATTTTGTATTATTAAAACTGAAATGTTATGCATTATATCATCTTGTTAATCAACAATGCATACAATCAATTATTAGTCATGGTTCCTTTTTTTTCTTACAAAATGTTATATTCGAATTATAACTTAAATTTTCCTAATTTTGATGAAGAAACTATCACTCTTTACGGCTGAACTTTCTGATGCTGATAAATTGTACAGTTCAACTAATTGAACATATTTATGTAATGTGATATCTTTTTATATGGTACATTTTCTAATTGTATTATTTGATGGAACATGTGTGGTTTGAATCCAAATAAAGATATTCTATTCTATTTTATTCTATATTTTAATACCTACATATGTCTATAGAATAAATATATATGGATAGACCCATCTATCCATTTTAAAAGAAAACAACATATTTTTCATTTATTACGCTATCCACACCTTATATAAATTTATTAAATACATATAAATATGTATAAAACATATATATATATAAATATAAGCAACAGTGTGAGTCAAATGTCTCTAATCATAAATATCTATAATTAATTGTGTGTTTTTTTGTTTTAGTCTTCCCCTTTTCTTCTTCCTATTTAATAATATAATCTAATTATTTTTTTATTAATCCAATATTTGTACCACCTTATATATATAGTCATGTACCTACAATTGATTTGCTAAAAATCTTTTTTGAATACTGAAATAAACCTTTTACTTTAATTTGATTAAACGTATACACTGAAACCAAAAATATGCATTCTGCAAATTTGTTACGCTTTTTCCTATTGCACTCTTCATTAATTTAGACTAAAATGAATTAGAACAATTTCCTGATACTTTCCACATGCCGTGTCTTCGTAATTTTGATTGAATGACTTTAGTTGACACAAAATAACTAACTTGGTTCATAAGCTATTTTACTTGAAGTGGTTTACCTTTTAATTTGTCCTTCTCTAATTCATTGTGACAATGGCCTATTGGAAAACTTTTTTAATTTCAATAGATTGTTAATGGAGAACGAGTAATGAAACTTTCTAATAATTCGGTCTTATTTAGAAATACCAAATTCTAATATAGATATTTGTACACCACCACGTAAATGTCTGATTTGTTTAAGCATGCAAATTTAGTATGGGCCCCAGCCGAGTTATCAACTATGACCTTTCGTAAATCACAATCGCACAATTCAATACAAAATCCGAAATTTTATACGTAAACTGATCTCTTAAAAAATTTGGTCAGATGGCATTCGTCGCCAAAAAGTTATTGAATAGTATTAATATCTATACTAATTTTATTAATAATAAAAATAAAATTAATACAAATAATAATAATAGTATTAACAATAATAATAATAATAATTTTAAAAAAAACTATTAATAATGTTGTTATTGTCAGTATTATTACATTTTGTAATTGCTGCTTTAGCAGTAATAATAAATCCATAATAATATTAATATTTAGTATTAGTATTATTATTATGATTAACAGTAGTATCAGTAGTAGTATCAGCGGCAGCTGTAGCAGTAATTGTAGTAGTAGTATTGAAACAAAAGTTGACAAAGTATTTAACCAGTGCTGCAATTAAAGAATTGTAAATGAATTCTAAATATTTTTTGAGAAACAAACTGAACCAGTTAAGACCATGGAGACTTCAATAATGACTATTTGTCCATCTGGAACGACATCCGTCCAGTCAGTTTTACGAAAAGTGAGGTTCAATATTTCAGATCAAGAAACTATAATCGCGGCGGACAAATTACTTTTTTCCGATTGGTTGCCCAGCTGTCAGACATGTCGCTCTGGTAGTGAACAACCATTGCCCTATTCATTTTCTGATCATTGTATCGTCTGTCCAACCGGGTACTACCGCAACTCACGCGAATGGCCAACATCATCGGGATGCTTACGCTGTCCTTGGCCATTTACTACAAACGTTTGAGAATTCGAAATCATTGGCTGACTGTTACATTGGCAACGGATTTCTGGCAAAAGCTTATAGTTATTTTCATAGTTGGCTTTTGACAAATGTGATTAAACTGATCGTCCCTAACATTCTCGACTCGATGGAAGAATTAGAGGTGACCTCATTTGATAACAGTTATGCTAAATTAGACAATACAATATCAAACATCTGGTGGAGGACGTTTCCAAATTCAATTCTGTTTATTGTTTTGAGTGCGGTCTATCTGATCTGCTTTATTAGCATGTGGTTTTCTCTGCATCGTATACGGACAATTCTAATCTGTATTTACATGACTCAGCGCAAAATAAGTGTCTTGCGCAGAATAATTTGTGCGGGCCAAATAAACTTGACAGAAAGAGTTTCAGAATACTTGCGACGATTAAAAATGCCATCAGTTCCTATTGAGTCAGTTTTGGAGACATAGCCTTTAGAGGTGAGCGACTGCTGTTTTGTGAAAACAAGAAGATTTACAAAGAACATCAATGTGTGCTTTGTGCAGAAATTGGAAGATGAACTTTGGAAATCTTGTTATAAAAGCACTTTTGCATGGTCTGGCAAATGACAACATTATCCTGTGGATCATAACAAGTTTAACATCGAGGAACTGTTATACAAAAATTTATTTTAATTATTTTATTTAATTGTCTTTCACATTTGTTTACATTTCAAGAGCCATAATGCACTTAAAATATGATATTGCAATCTTGTGCATTTGATCAGGGAACACGTGCTACTAGTATGATATAATTTATTAATTTCACAGTGCCCTTTGTTTAATTGTGCATATTTTTTATAGTGGTAACGGTGAATTGTTTAGTCCTCTTTATTTAATTACATGTAATAGGTTATATGCGGCTTAACACTAAATAAAACAAATTAACTTTAATGCTGACCAAAAAGGTAAAAATTTTGTTAAAAGTTTTACGTAGTCCTTATTTATAATAAGATAAGAGTTAGATATTTTAGTCGCACAAACATAATATTAACAAGTGTATAATTATAAGCTCAAAATGTACATGGTAAAATTTCATATATAAGTAATGAAGATTTGTGCAAGGAATGAAAAATGTATAAAAAGAAAAATAGTCAAATGGAGCAGAATTTGATGTAATTAAAACGTGAAACTTTTATAGGATAGGATAGAATTGAACAGAATATCTTCATATGGATTCAAATCACACATGTTCCATCAAAGAGATAATATTTTTGGAAAATGTACAATATAAAAATGATATCACATTTTGATGGAATATGTGTGGTTTGAATCCAAATAAGATATTCTATTCTATTCTATTTTATATAACAGTTAAATACTGTTTGTTGCGGAGAACTAATACACATGAAGGAATGTATTACGTGTTGCGAACCTAGTAACAAATTAGTTCAGTTGTGACCAGAAGGATACACCAAAGACAGCATGAACGGAGAGTATAATCTCATGCACATTCGTTTCGTGTTTACTGGCGACTCATCAGTAGGAGCCGGTATTACGCTCTTTAACCATTATATATTTGGGTGAGGAATGTGGGATAATACATACTTGCATATATATTAGTTCTTCGCAACAAACAGTATTTAACTGTAATATATTGAATTGAATGATGTCATGCTTACCGCGAAATGTGATAACTGATATCGATCAAGCCCTGTGTGTGTGGATTTACTGGAGTAACAGGTGTTCATAAATTGTTGTAATTCTCAATTTCGGTGAACTATAGCATAAATTGACATCCATCATGTTGGTATCATGTACCAACTCGGAAACCATAGTGTTAGTACCATGTACTTTTTCGGTACAATAATGTTGGTATCGGTTACTAACACAATAGCCATAGTGTTAGTATCGTTTATAGACTCGGTATGTATATTATATAGAGTGAGTTAGCGTTGAAGTCGCATTGTTGAGACTTCATATAATATTAGCTTCACTACTGCAGGTTTACACATTCGTCTAGGAGATTGTTTTTTCCTATTATCCTACATTCCTCACCCAAATATATAATGGTTAAAGGGTGTAATACCGGCTCCTACTGATAAGTCACCAGTAAGTACGAAACAAATTCGCATGAGATTATATTTCCTGTTCATACTGTCTTTGGTTTATCCTTCTGGTCACAACTGAACTAATTTGTCACTAGGATCGCAACACCTACCAAATACTTGTAGTAGTAGTAGTAGTAGTAATATAAGTAGTAGTAGTAATAGTAGTAGAATTAGTAGTAGTAATGCTGTGTTTATTATTATTATTATTAGTAGTAGTAGTAGTAGTAGTAGTAGTAGTAGTAGTAGTAGTAGTAGTAGTATTAGTGTTAATAATAGTATTAGTAATAATATTAGTAGTAGTTTTGGTATTGGTAATGCAAGGAGTACTACGTCGCATTATTTCTTCAGTTTTATGAATTAAAATCACCATCATAATTTTTTTGGTCATATTTGTACTAATTTTATTAGGTGTGCATCACCTTAAATAAAATTGCATCTATATTAGTTCTCCGCCACAAACCGAATCTAAATATTATATATTTAATTGAATGATGTCATCATTACCGCGAAATGTGATAACCAATATTGATGATGGCCAGAATGTATGTACTTGCTCGAGTAACAGGTGTTCAGAAATCATTGTAATTCGCAATTTTGGTGAACTTAAGCATACATTGAAATTAACCGTGTTAATAATATTTACTGACTCAACAACTATAGTGTCAAGAACATGGAATCTTTCAGTATCATAATGTTGGTATCGGATACTGACACAATAGTCATAGTGTTGGAATCCTTTACAGACTCGATATATATATATATATATATATATATATATATATATATATATAATTTAGTGAGTTAGCTTTGGAGGCGCATGTTCGAAAACTTTATATGAAGCTAGCTTCACAACCACAGGTTTACACATTCGTATATAAAATTGTACCGTCCTATTTTCCCACATTCCTCAACAAAATACGTAGTGGGTAAAGGGCGTGATACCGGCTCCAACTAATTAGTCGCCAGTAAGCTGTCTTTGGTTTATCCTTGTGGTCATATTTGAACTAAATTGTTAATAAGTGCTCAACGACTAATACAAAAAGAATCCAATGTGTTTATTCTAAATGGCGTTATCATTTGATGAGATATGATTGTGCAGCAGAGCTATATCAGCTATAAAAAATTCAAGTATTCTGCTGAAGTACTTCTAAGTTGCGGTGCTAATATCCGACTTTTAGCAACGAAGAAAAGAATCTAGACTGTCTCATCCACTGAATAGTTATCCAACGTTGCCGCAGAACTAAAAATTTCAAACTCATTTTACTGTTCCTCCTAATGAGAACTAAGAAAACATTATACTTGATTTTTCATTTCATGTAGCTGGTGTCTGAACAAATTTGTGCCGAACGTCGTGTCCTAGTTAGGATTTTCAATAAACATGTTAAGAATATACTTTACTATCAGGGTTATATCCAATGGAAAAATTTTATCTCCCACTAGAACAAATTTAGAATGAATGCAAAACATGTTTAGATAAGACAAAACAGGTTGTAATGTTTTATGGAAGTTCCAAGGTTGTGCTGACGAATGTACGCCTGCGCGAAAGAATAAACATACCTGATCCCGTAAAAATTAGTAAATTATCTATTCACTGTCATCAATGGAAATAAAAGTCTGGTATATATTCTTAAAATTGAGAGTATATACTTGATGGGAAATTTAATAATGTTTTACTTATATTAAAAATGCTCTCTGGTTTTATCAGATGAACGTGCTTTTAAATAACAAAACTGACGCGTTTAAAGTAATTGATTAAGACTACTTTCATGGAATCTGCTACCGAAGGGTTTATAATGGATGTAAATTTGCTGCAAAATGGCGAGGAAATCATCTGCAAATTACTGAAATTTTTATTTGCATGTGTTCCAGCTGTTTCTTTTAACAGAAACAATTGATAATAGTTGTTAAGTATTTGATATTTACCAAAAGTTTAAGTCAATTATTTGATGAATGATAATTTCTGTTAACACGTGCTCTATTGGGTTACATTTTAAGTGAATTATGACTGTTGGTATTTGGACAACTTTTGCATGCTGTATTTACCAATTGTAACTTACATAAAATTTTCACTGCAGTTTTGATTTTGATATAATATAAGTACGGTTTTTCTATGATACCCAAACATTATAAGGTATTTTATTTTTTCTTTTGGTAAATGTAACCATATATATATATATATATATTTAGATATATATACAAACTAGAAATAGGTTTATTTAACTATTTTTATCCGAAGGCAGAATCCTAACTTAGATACACAATATTGCTTTTGTGCAACACGTAAATTTGTACATATAGACCGGTGAAACAATAATTGATTATGCGCGTGGTAGTAAAAATTCTTTAAATCAAGTTTGCAAGCTTGAAGTAAACACCAATCCCATTGATTTTAGCAGGCGTCGAACAACATAACAAAACTCCTGCGAGTCGCAACGAACTGACGCGTTTCGATCTTCCATGATCATCATCAGAGTTAGACGGCAAACTGACTAGCGAGGATCAAACCACATTGCATATATATGGAAACCAAAAATAGTTATGCGTCTCTCATCTCTAGTAGACTTGCATAGATTGTACGTGACTGTAAATTTCAGCTGCAAAATTTCTATGCAGTTACGAACTTTAGCTGTTTGTAGGTTTCGCCAAGCACGCAAACTTGATTTAAAGAATTGTTACCACCACACGCGCAATCAATTATCGTTTAATTTTATTGTCTATATATATATATATATATATATATATATATAGTCTGTGGAGACAACAACAGGTAATGTTGTGACTGCATAGAATTGTACAGCTGTTTCGAAACACTGTATAGAACTGACTGAGGTGAGAGCCGCATATCTAAATTTGTTTTCTCTATTTATGCAATGCTAGCCAGTTTGTCGTCGTACTCTGATGATGATCACGGAAGGTCGAAACGCGTTAGTGCGTTGCGACTGGCAGTAGTTTTGTTATTTTGTTCGACGATTGGTTGAATACAATGGGATTGGTGTTTACTTCAAGCTCGCAAACTTGATTTTAAGAATATAGACCGGTTAACGACCACACTATGCATCCTTTGTATGTTGATTTGACTTGGAAATTGCTTTAATTCGCAAAATGCTAGGAAATCGTTAAGTAGTTCTCACCACTAGAGGTTGCTGATTCCATAGACGATTTTAAGTGGAGTACTGGCTTAAAATAAAAATCAAACAATGATCAGAATCTGCAAGCGTTGATTGAATTTCAATTATATTTCATGTAGAAGTGCTAATATTCTTTATGCTTGTATAGGAATTTAATTTTAATAGATAGGTTAATTAAAACATTTACATTTAAAAACTTTTATTTTTTGCTCTCATGATAAAAGAGAAAATGATTGACAAGTTTAATCGTTGGCGCAGATAATATTACATTTTTCGTAGTATACGAAGTTTCAGCTCCTGGCATTGGACTCTTTTCAAATTTGGACGAGGTTTATGGTAGAGGATCTTCTTAAAACAACAGATTTAACAATACAGAGCAGCATTAATGATGCAATATTTCGATATACTAAAATGACTTTTTTAATGAAGACTATTGAACTCACAGAACTGTAGTGTTTCACACGCGGCTTATCTGGTTGATAATGGATTGCATTTTCTTGAATTAAATACACCCAAATTTGCTTAGGAAATGCTCGTTCCAGCGTAGCTGGTGGAGCCCTGTGAAACACGACAACATCTGCATACTTGTAAATTGCCTGATTGTAGTAAACTTCACACGGAGAAATCTCGTACGGTTCCCAACGCTGCCAAGTGTATCCCCAATAGTAGAGGATTCGCGGCGCCTTAAATGTTTTAACATAAAAAAATTGTCAAACAAACTGAAAAGTTACCAAAGTAATACACGTCCATTGTTTAAATATTATTTTATATCGATAGATTCTTTAAGTGGTATTTTATTTAATGAAATTAGCGCATAGAGGTCAAATGTTTTACTATCCGGTCCAGGAGCTTATATATATAAGTGCGCTTAAATAACGGTATTATAAAGTTGATATATGCATTGCGCACTTACTGGTTTTCCAATAAAAATAAGGCAACTTTGTCTTCGAAGCTCGCTAAACAAATAGACCAGAAACATCGGAAAAATAGAGGTTGTGTATCGCTCGATGCACTTAGTGTCAGACAGCATTAAGGTTTATGTGTTTACTCCGAGCATTTCGTCAAAAATAATTAGTTAGCACGTAACTCGTGTGTCAAAAGCATAGCAGTTTGTGCTTGTTTGTTGGAGTAACAGTTGATTCTGATAAAAAAACCAAGTTAATCCAATTTTCGCTACTTCGGTAATAAACCTACATATTGTTGCGATTTTCTCAAGCGGAACGTATAGAAATTCTTTACAGCGAATTATTTTTATTTTGTAAAACGTGGAGAATAGTTAACATTTTTAAGCAAACATAGTCAAATACTCGTTTAATGCACAACAGAAGTAAACAATGCAAACATTTTAGTAAGATCTAATAAACGAAAATTAGGAAACGGGAAATGGGAACGAGACAAGCAATTGATATTTACCTGGCCCTTATTGAGCGAAACAAAGTGTTAGCATACACTGATTCAATTTTTACCCTGGATATTTTTGTTTCCTTTCTCGAACGACTAGGTCAACGGAAAGCTCATCCCGCACACAATTTGACAATTATTAAGTCAAGAGGTAAAAAATTTTTACAAATGTATGCTAGACAATATATGTTAAAAATATGAGGTTTGTTGAGCGGACATAAATCTCTGAATTTTTCTGAATGTTAATATGACACAAAATAATTTTTGCTGCCATTAATTATGGCATCCTCTCTTTGTATCTTAACTTAATAGTCCAATTGACAAGCAAACTGAACGTAAATCAACTATTTATGTGTGAATGTATGCGGTGTTTATAATCTTCTGATTCTACAATTATTCCTGTTTCTGATATTTTAAGCCCATTTCGTTTTGTCGATTTGTTGCTCCTATTTACTGTAGTACAATCATTTCTCATAATTCTTTAAATCAAGTTTGCGAGCTTGATTTAAAAATTGTTACCACAACAATTATTGTTTCATTTCTCATAATTGTCTTGTTGTTTATGAAATAAAAACTAATATATAATCAGTTCTTTCATACAGGATAAGACTTTGCGATGCAATTAGTTATTTAAAAGATATATATTATGAGCGGGAATTATAAATTAAATTATGCTATAAAATAACAAACACTATTTGGCTTATTTTACTTTAAGTTTAAAATATATTACAAATTGCTTCCTAACATTAAATTATCTATTATTTTTGAATTAACAATAGATTCTATCTGACCCACATGATTTTTTTATCAATGCTTATTTTAAATGGTTTAAGAGAAAACAATATTTAGTTAATTTATTTAAATACAGTAATTATGCTAAATTCGTTAAGTCCGAAACTTATTTTCAACTTTTAAAATATGATTGGCATAATTTTGCCTATTTGTGTGTGCACGGTTACTGGTGTTGTTTCAATCGTTTTTACGTTGTATAATATTATCAAATGATCACCTTAATTACTATAAATAATCAAGGTTGCGAACTTGATATGATCACCTGATTCATTAATTAATTACATATGTCAGAATAAAATAATAATTGTATAGTGTAGAAAAGGCAATTCATCCAGTGATTTAAACTCAATATTTTGCGGTGTGTAAGCATTCAGATTATCAATGCCGCGTTTTGCGTACGCGGGTAGTAGCTGTACACGGGCAGTTACACAAAGATCCGATTTGTCACTATTTCCAATTTTGTTTTGTCTTTGATCGGGTTGACTCATTTTTACTTCAATTGGAAATGCGGTTCTATCATATCTTTGTTTACTGGCGACGTTTCGGTGCCTACTTTCCAGCACCATCATCAGGCAACACAACACTGATCACAATAGCAGATTTAAGCAAATGTGGTAACCTCGTTCCAAAACCATTCTATTTATATATATTTGACTCAACACTATTTTAATCATAGGATTTGTCTCAGTAACTAAACTCAATATATAACTTGTTATAATTAGTAGACCAATCATTACCTCACCTATACCTCATCTCATCTCGTATGCAGAATATTTTAGGGAGAGAGACAGTATCGAACCTTTTGTTATTTGTTATAACGGTATTGCTACTATGTCACGGTAATCAAAATTTTAAAAAATGCTAAAACTAAAACCTTGATTATCATATACTGTATTTTATTTAAAGCCGGGAACTCTAATGTATACAATGGTGTGTGAGGTATTGCGCACATAGCAACAAACTAGTTCAAATATGGAGCAGCAAGTAACGTAGATGGATGGAGAGTGAATGTTATATCGACGCTTAGGTGAACGATTAAAGAGAGAAAGATAGAGATAGCCTGGACAACTAACGTTTTTCAAAAAACTAATCGTAAGCACAATGCGAAGTTAATCAACTTTTGGAAATAATTGCATAAGAATATTTGCTGATATGACTAAAATACTTCATTACACATATATCTAAATATAATATCGTAAAACCTTTATATATATATATATATATATATATATATATATAAATAGAGAGAGAGAAAAAGGACCACTGATAATTATTAAATATGAATAATTTCTATTCTTATTATATATTTATTTATTACGTTAGTCACACCTTATATCAATATATAAAATACATGTCAATATGTATAAAAACATATATATGAATATAAGCAACAGTATGAGACCAACATCCCTAATCCTATATATATATATATATATATATATATATATATACGTTTGCATATTTCAAATTATTATTTTATTCTTTTCTTACTGTTTTTTTATTTACCAATTAATCAAATTGTATATTTATTTATTCACACCTTATATAAATATATAAAATACATATAAATATGTATAAAAACATATATATATAAATATAAGCAACAGTGTGAGTCATATATATATATATATATATATATATATATTATGTGTATAGAATAAACCTATCAATCTACCCATAGGCCTATCTATATATCCGTCTATCTATCACATTTTGGTTTCCTAATGTTCTATCTAATAACCCTTGCTAAATCGGTATACCGTCTTTTGGAACATTTTTATTGAGAAAAATAAGTATATAGGAAATTGATATTGGTACAGATCATTCGCAATTAGTTTTCTATAAGCGAGGTTTTTTACTTAGGTTCCCACTTAATTCATGTTCCGCAGCCTCACGTTTTCTGACCATAGAAAATGCTTCATTAAATATTGGGCCCAATGATTTTTCTACCGATGTTACATTCATTACACCTTTTCCTGATTTTATTTCAATTGACTCTCTAATTAGTCTAGTTAATCTGTTGCGGTTGCATAACGCGATGCGTTTACATCCTTCCCAGTCTATTTCATGACCCGTTTCCTTCGAATGCCTAGCTAGGTCTGATCTTTGAATGTGTCCATATTTGCAGGCTGTCTTATGTTCACCTCTACGAACCTTTATAGGTCGCATGGTTTCGCCTATATACCTGAGATTACATTCTTTGCAAGGTATCGCATATACTCCTGATGTCTCGAGGGGTTCTACTCTTTCTTTTTGGTTAGGTAGTTTATTGCCTATAGTAAGCGATTGTCTTAAAACTGTTTTAATATTGTATTTAGCTGCTATTATTCTAATTTTCCTGCTCAATTTAGAATCAGGTAATACCATAATTTTGTGCTTATCCGGTTCCGTTTCCTTCTTTACTTTGTTTATTATATTATTGTTAAATCTCTGTAACATCTCATCTATTAATCTATCTATTATACTTGACGGATAGCTATTTAGTTTGAATATTTCTTTTAATCTCCTCATTTCCTTATCTCTATTTTCTATATCAACTATTCTAAGACTTCTTAATATCATGGATTTAAGAATGCCTATTTTCATTCCATATGGGTGATTTGATAAGAAATTAAGAAGTAGTCCTGAATAAGTCTCTTTTCTAAAAATATCTCTTTCCAATCTGGAACCATTCCGTTTTATTTTCACATCCAAAAAGGGTAATTCATCATTACTCTCTTTTTCCAATGTAAACTTTAATTCACCTAATTGGTTGGCTAATTCGAGGAATTTATTTAACTCATTATCCCCATGATTCCAAATTATGAACATATCATCCAGGAATCTTACATACAAGTTAGGCTTAAGAGGAGATTTTAACAACAGATTTTTTTCAAAATAGTGCATAAAAATATTAGCAACCGGGACTGATAGTGGTTGTCCCATAGGGACACCTTTAACTTGTTTATAAAATTCATTTCTGAACTTAAAGTAGGTAGAGGACATACAAATATTTAATATTTCCATAATACTACTTAACATCATTTTACTACCTTCTATTATCTCTGGGAACTCTATTAAACAACGCTTCACACTTTCTAATGCTGCTTGTACCGGGACATTAGTATACATCGATACAACGTCCAGGCTAGCCATTCTATCATTATCATTCAAGTTATATCTACTAATAATGTCAATAAAATGATATGTATTTTTTAAAGTATAATCTAAGAAATAAGTATATTTTCTAATTCTGTTGCATAGAAATTATGCTATAAAATAACAAACACTATTTGGCTTATTTTACTTTAAGTTTAAAATATATTACAAATTGCTTCCTAACATTAAATTATCTATTATTTTTGAATTAACAATAGATTCTATCTGACCCACATGATTTTTTTATCAATGCTTATTTTAAATGGTTTAAGAGAAAACAATATTTAGTTAATTTATTTAAATACAGTAATTATGCTAAATTCGTTAAGTCCGAAACTTATTTTCAACTTTTAAAATATGATTGGCATAATTTTGCCTATTTGTGTGTGCACGGTTACTGGTGTTGTTTCAATCGTTTTTACGTTGTATAATATTATCAAATGATCACCTTAATTACTATAAATAATCAAGGTTGCGAACTTGATATGATCACCTGATTCATTAATTAATTACATATGTCAGTATAAAATAATAATTGTATAGTGTAGAAAAGGCAATTCATCCAGTAGACCGGTTTCGTCCTTATTGAGTACTCATCATGTACTGGCCAGAATTTGCCGCAGACAGGACTCGAACCTGGGCACGTCTGCTTCGGAATCTGGTGCTCTAACCACTGAGCCACTCAGTCCAAAGGGAATTTATCCGTTAGACCGATTTCATCTTAATTTTTTCCAGATTTTCTTTATAAAGAGCCATATGTTGTGGCCACGATGCAATCATGCGAAAGGTCTGTTTATTTAATGTGAAAAGTAATTTTTGATACAAGTTCTCGATCCGTTAAATGGCTTAATATATAATCACACAGAAAGCATGTTAATGATTAGCAAGTTGAATGAGAAGGAGGCACTTGACAATGAAATAGGATAGCACATGAATTTATAAACAGAATCCATATAGCTGAATAGAATTTCAAAGTGCCTTCATGAATGAAAATAACCACTACTAGTTACTTAAGTCGCACTCAGAATTATTTGTTTAGTACGCATGAATGAAAAAATCTTAGTGGTTCTAATTATTTGCCTCGAATAATCCTGGCCAACACCGATAGATTGTCCATTGAAACATAAACATAGATTAGCAGATGATTAGTTTATTATTTACAATAAACACTTTAGACTTAACACACTTAGTATTTAGTTAACCAAACGACTGAAATTTACTTGCGCAAATAACTAAGATTGTATAAAATACGTTATTTATTATATTTGTCAAATTAATTCGGAGTCCTTGTGCTAATTTCTCCAGACTTTACTGTAACAGTGCAGTTTAGACGAAGTTTAAGGATCGATACAAGTATTAATTGGAAATTTTCCAGCTTACACTCGTATTACTTCAATTCAGATATACTCAACCTATGCTAAAACATTAGACTATGCTTTTTAACAATAATTGATTGCACGGGTGGTGGTAACAATGCTTTAAATCAAGTTTGCGAGCTTGAAGTAAACGCCAATCCCATTGTATTTAACCAGTCGTCGAACAACATAACAAAACTACCGCCAGCATCAACGCACTGACGCGTTTCGACCTTCCATGATCGTCATCAGAGTACGACGGCAAACTGACTATCGAGGATCACACCGCATTATTTCAACCTTCCATGATCTTCATCAGAGTCAAAGTAAGGCCTATTGTTAAAAACACGTGAAATCGCAAAGATAACTCTACTAAACTTGATATGTTGCGACAAATACAGGAGCCTCGTAGAACAGATATCACTTGATTTCAGTCAAGTTGAGCTAATACAGAAATGAAGCAAAATGTGTCGATGCCTAATTGTCTCAGCCGTCAATGCCAAATCGCGTAGCGTTTTGCACTTTTTTACTCAACAAAAAAAACCAATGTACTGCTTGACATTCTTTTCACAAAAAAGCCGCATTTTAATGATCAATGCGTTCATTGATTTTCCGTTGTGCAGCACAAGCACAATCAATGATACTTAAACTGTACATATCGTCAGTTCAATACAATGTAGCAGAAATTCTGATCTCTATAGAAAAATTTGTGGGTGGCCAGTTGGAAAACTAGATCTAAAAGCTACCATTTATGCTTATCATAACGAAAGGACTAACTAAAACGAAAATTTTGTATTTAAGTCAAATGTGTGTGTAATGCTCCGAAAGACGATGCAATGCATAGAGACCCATACTCCGAAGAAGAATATGTGGTACAGTCCCGGCAAACTGCAGCAAAGTACTCGACACGAGTTCCCAATAGGAATGAAAACGATTTTTTGAATGGATATCCATTGCAACTTTAAACAATTATGAATTTATATCGGTCGGTATTATATCACACAAGACTCCAGGTTTTATATCATTTTCTAGTTTCTTCAATATTCTTGTTTTGCTTTTCGTCATTGAAGCCAGAAAAAACATCTGAAATCTCTTTCTTGCAAAAAAAACTAGTGTCATCCAATACACAAGGTACACATCCGATTTTTTCCCGTAACACCGCTTCATCTCACTTTAACTGCTTAATTTTGGAATATGCCAACCTCGTAAGATTTCTTCGGTTGACCCGTAGTTTGGACTTGCGTAAACTGCGCACCAAATCTCCTGGGAACCGTAATTGCTTAATACAGTGCTAATAATGGTCCTTCCACAATAACGTTCTTTGCTCTCTACATTTTATCGTCACTAGTTCGTCTACTTTTCTGAAAGATTCTTTTGGAATGCGAGTCTTAATAAAATTCATACTTCCCTTTACATGTGCAAAATTAAAAGGACAATTTATCGGATACAAGAACCGTTTTTTTCATTTTCTTCTCCTAAAAATTATTATGCTATTATTTTAGTATTACTACCGTTTATTTATAAAATTATTTTCAGTATCATCCGTTCATCAAAATTAATTAGCAATTACAGGGTAAACAAAGATAGGAATATAATTTCCGTTGTACTACATGCCAGCATAAAAGTTACCCAAAATAGCATATAAAATAATATCAACTCTCGATCAGTATTATAACGTCTTAGTCATTTTAAGCTGAACTATGAACTGACTTATGTTAGCTACTACAAAATTCCCTTCAAATTGTTCGCGAGTATATAGGATTATTAATAGGTTAAAAGGCGTGAATAACTTCGTATATGCATGAATGAACATATATATATATATATATATATATATATATATATATATATATGTAAGACAAACATTTAATTTCAGCATTGGTTCAAATTTGTAAATAAATACCAAGCATCTAAACTAATTCAATGTTTTTCATCACACTGCAAGAAAAATTAATTAAATTTGGCTTTTTAGATAAAGGTTGCAAGATTTATTTAGGCCCCAATCCAATTATATATACATTTGTCAGTATAAACTAAGCATTTTATGAGATAGCTAAGGCAATAATCCAGAAGACCGGCTTCGTCCTTATCAGGAACACTTCAGTTATTATCCAGAATTTTGCTGCAGCCCAGGAACAAATCGAGGTACATTTTCCTGGCCCTCGGTTACTCTATCTACTGAAATATATGTGTATTATGTAGCAGGATGGCGCAGTGGATGGAATCACAGACTCCGAGGCAAACGTGCTTCATTCGAAGCCCTGTCCGTGGTAAAGTTCTTGGCAATACTTTAAAAGTTTGAACAAAGGACGAAACTATTCTACTGGATGAATTGCCTATGCTACTGTATACAATGCCATGTTTATAATGAAAATTTATGTGTAATGGAATTTGATTTTATATTACGCACGCGACCTTAATTTAAATAATTGTTATCACCACCCGCGCGATAAATGGCTGTTTAGTTATATCAACTGTTTATGGCAATGCATTTGGAGCACTTCAAAAAATAGAAGTCTAACAAAGATATTCTTTGTTAGGTGTGTTTAGTAAATTGCGCAACTTTGTTTTTTTTAGTTAATATTGAATAATATATTTAAAACATACCCGTGTATTTTTTTGAAATTTCGGAACATATTTTAACTGCGTTATTGTTCGGAATGCTACATTCCATCTGTTTGATGCGCAAATTGAGTTCAAACCGTACTTCCGATCTAGTGCATTTTGATATTCCTGTTCTTGAATGGGGAATAATATAGGCTGTCCGGGAAAGTCATTATTTGCTTCTTTTTGTTGTAATTCTGGTATAATTATTAACTTATGTCTCAAATAATCCAGTGAAATATTACAGAATATCCATGAAAGTATCCATGAGACAATCAGAAATACAGTTCCTCTGTAGCATTCAACCCAAGGGATAAAGGAGAAGCGCATAATGTGTGCTGTAGTTTTTGAAAAAAATTTTGAACGAATTTAAAGTTTGGTCCAGCAGTTTTCCGTTTATTTTGATAAAGGCAAGACATAAAATAAGGCAGTCGTTATAGAATGTTAATATTTGAAAGTGCAAAACGGAATGAGTTCAAGTGTTTACGTTAAAGATAAACAAGCAAATACGCAGAGTATTAGATTAGACTGTGCAACACATCTTAGTATTCGAAACTGTTTATTCGTGCTGCACCATAGACACATAAATAAGGCAACTTTATGTTGATATGCGGGGATGCTATTTTTTATAATGCTAATGAAGCTTATCGAAATAATAGATACATCAATGTGTTTCAGCATTTAAGTGGATGGCATGCTTTCTGATATTGTGACACACCGAAATACTTTCATATAAACAGAAATATATATATATATATATATATATATATATATATATAATTAGTACTATTAAAATTTGAAACAACAATACAGTTGCGAAATATACTAGCAATTGATAAGGAAAATACTATCATAACTGCACTCACCACCAAGATGAAAAAGTCAAATACAACAAAATGGCATTCTGAGAATTATCAATTAGGACAAACGAAGATTGCAAACAATGTTAAATTAAATAATATACCAAACTAACAACACATTAAGCATTATGTATTACTGTATATAATAATAATAATAATAATAATAATAATAATAATAATAGTAGTAGTAGTAGTAGTAGTAGCATGGCTATGTTTAGAGTAGTTTTAATCTTATTTATATAGTTTATCGGTCATTTCATTCTTTTATGTAAAGACCACTATTCCCAGTTTTCCAGTCTTGTTTGTAGCAATACTAATATTTAGAGCAATTTTATTCTTCTGTGTACAGAATACTATTTACAGTTTATTGATTTCGTAATGTTAAATTTTTTAATACTACATATTTTCTTACATAAATTTGCCGTCGTACTCTGATGATGATCATGGAAGGTCGAAACGCGTCAGTGCGTTGCGGCTGGCGGTCGTTTTGTTATGTTGTTCGACGACTGATTAAATACAATGGGATTGGTGTTTACTTCAAGCTCGCAAACTTGATTTAAATAATGGCAGTTATCACTTGTTTAAATTTTTGTTAACATTATTAAAATTGGTTATAATTGTAAAATGTAATCACTCAAAAGCCAATTGATTATAAAAGGATTATATTTTTAATAAATGATGGATTGTGTTGTGTTATCATGAAATCTGGTGTTCATACTCATATTTATACGTTAATAAATGTATAATAATGCATATAATTTTATTCTCGCATTTACATATGGATAAATATAAACATGTTTATGTTGATAACTAAAACCTTAGTTGCAAATTGCATCTTTTACACATAAATGAGAGCATGCGCAACTTGTCGAGTATGGATAAATGTAGATTTGTAAAAAAAATAATCCATTTCATGAAACTGATATTTATTTCTAATGTTTTGTCAACGCTACATAGAAAGCTAAAAGAGGACTTCTGACGAATAAAGACGATATATTAAACAATCATTGACTGAGCGGGCGATGAAACCAGCTTCTTTAAAATTTTGGTTTATACATATATATATATATATATATATATATATATATATATATATATTTCTAATTAGGAAGAAAACCACGTAAATAACAAAGTGGATAATGGCCATTTATTTCGAGAATACTAAACTTCGCTCTACAATCTTTCATTTATATAAATTCTTGGTTTTCATTTGAATATGTGGGTGGCAACAAATATGACTCGGTTTTCTATTTCTTGTTTTGGCTGATTGGTAACTGTGTGTGTTTGTGCCTGTGTGTGTGCGTGTTGAATGTAAAGGTCCGTCTCACTGTATCGAAAAGTGATATCTGTGATCTGGTCATTATTGTATTAATGCCTTGAGAATTAACCATCTGTTCGCATTGTTCGCTGTTACGTGTACGAGTGCTATTTTTCCGAATGTAGTCTTTCGTTTCACCTTTTTGCGCAAATTTGTGTTCTTCACTTGGTAACAGCGCAAGTGCGGATTGCAGTGTTGAACGCTCATATTGTTTGAAAATTTCTGTCACCGTATGTGCATCTGTTTTTTCATCTTCAGTTTGTTGCCAATCCGATTGAATGTTTGTCGATTCTAGTCGAGGGCCAGTTCCGTCTTGCCTGGATACTAGTAAATTGTTGTTGAATTTTGTTATTCGTGGCCAGTCGATTAGGATATCATGTTGATGAAACTTTTGAATATTTAGGCCAGGTGCTTGTTGTTTTATATAAAGGGCTTCATATCTTGACTTAAATAAATAATATTAATCACCACTCGCACAACCTATGGTCGTTTAATTACATTAATTGCAAAAACTGTTTTTGACAGTTTTAGGCGATTCAAAGAACGAAAAAATGTAACAAAGCTATGATTAGTTAGACAAACTTAATAATTTTGTTTGTCTATATTGAAAAAAATTCGTTAAAAACATACCCTTTCATTAAACCAGCCGTCAGACAACATAGCACAACTACCGCCAGTTGCACACACTGACGCGTTTCGACCTCCCATGATCATCATCAGAGTACGACGGAAAACTGACAAGCGAGGATTAAACCGTGTTTAATATATGTTGAAAGCAAAATTAGATATGCGGCTCTCATCTCTAGTAGTCCTCCATACATTGTACGTGACTGGATATGTCGGCTGCACAATTTCTACACAGTCACGAACATTAGCTGTTTGTAGCTTTCGCCGCACAACTATATATATAGATAATACAATTAAAAAATAATTTATTGCGCGGGTAGTGGTTACAATTCTTTAATTCAAGTTTGCGAGCTTGAAGTAAACAACAATCTCATTGTATTTAACCAGCAAGCTGACTAGCGAGGAATAAATTTCGATAAATATTTTATTGCGATATTACTCAGAATAAATTTCCCGACTTTGGATAGACAAGGTGTGTTTGCATCTTACTGTCGCTCTAGTGTTTGCTGTTATTTCTTTCCTTGAATGGGGAATGTAAAAGGCATTCCATGAGACTTCTTATTTATTCCTGTTTTATGTCGTTTTGATCTAATTCCCAATATCAATCTCCAATAGTGTATCGCAATGTTACAAAATTTGCACCAAAGTATAATCAAGTCAACACTTTTCTGCATCTTTTAATTCATTGCGAATAAGAAAAACTCATGATTGTTGCTGCACTGTTATGATCCAAAAATTTTGCACGAAAACAATCCAGGGCTTCAGGTACTGGTATATTCTTGTACATTGATACTAAATCTAAGCTTAATAGTCTATCACCTTCATCTAGTACATATTTATTTAAAATTTTAACCAACTGATAAGAGTTCAACAATTTATGATTTAAGAAATATGAATAATTTCTTACACTATGACACAGAAACAGAAATTTTATTTGTTGAGGAGAGTTTGGCATTGACAATAGTTCTTAATGGATTAACAGATTTATGCACTTTAACCAAGCTATACATTCTGGATGCAACTGTATCTCTCTGTATGAGAGTGTTACCATGCGCCAAATCTAATTCTTCACTGGCAAACTTATCATGGATTAATAATGTTACTTGTCCTTTTAGCTTAATTATTTATTTTTTGTTATTTAATTTAAACTGCTGCATTAATTAACTGCTCTAATATATAATTGTTATTATAGGACTGACTCATTGGATTTGTAGCTCCTCCTACATCTGCTTTTGGACATATAACATTATTCGATATTAGCTCATTTCTTGGACATTGAATTTTATGGTTTAGCTTAAGTTTTACTCCAGTAAATCCATACACTCTGGCCTTGATCGATATCAGTTATCACATTTCGCGGTAAGCATGACATGATATCCATCAAGTTAGTACCATATACCTTTTAGGTAATATAATTTTGGTATCGGTTAGACACAATAGCCATAGTGATAGTATCCTTTACAGACTCGATATATATATATATATATATTGTATAGTGTGAGTTAGCGTTGAAGTCGCATTGTCGAGACTTTATACGATTTAAGCTTCACTATTGCAAGTTTACACATTCGTCTAGGAGATTGTACCGTCCTATTATCCCACATTCTACATCCAAATATATAGCGGTTAATGGGAGTAATACCTGCTCCTACTGGTGAGTCTCCAGTAAGCACGAAACGAAAGTGCATGAGGTTATACATTTCGTTCATGCTCTCTCTTGGTTTATCCTTCTGGTCACAACGTAACTACTTTGTTACTAGGTTAACAACACCTAATACATACTTGCATATATATATTAGGTCTTCGCAACAAACAGCATTTAACTGTTATATATTGAACTGAATGATGTCATGCTTACCGCGAAATGTGATAGCTGATTTTGGTGAACTATAGCATACATTTATATCGATCATGTTAGTCGTATGTTCCTTTTCTGTACTATAATATTGGTATCGGTTACTGACACAATAGACATAGTGTTAGGATACTTTACAGACTCGGTATGTATATTATATAGTGTGATTTAGCTTTGTCGAGAATTTATACGATGTTAGCTTCAATATTGGAGGTGTACACATTCGTCTAGGAAATTGTACCGTCACATTATCCCATATACTTCACCCAAATATATAGTGGATAAAGGGCGTAACACCGGCTCCTGCTGATATGTCGCCAGTAAGAACGAAATGAATGTTCATGAGATTATACTTTCCGTTCATGCTGTCTTTGGTATATCCTTCTTCTCACAACTGAACTACTTTGTTACTAGATTCGCAACACCTTATACATACTTGCATATATGGTTGATTTTCGCAACAAACAGTATTTAAGTGTTATGTATTGAATTGAATGATGTCATGCATACCGCGAAATGTGATAACTGATATCGATCAAGGCCAGGGTGTATGGATTTACTGGAGTAACAGGTGTTCAGAAATAGTGGAAATTCTCAATTTTGGTGAACTATAGCATACATTGATATCCATCATGTTAGTAGCATGTTCCTTTTCTGTACTATAATGTTGGTATCGGTTACTGACACAACAGCCATAGTATTAGTATCCTTTAAAGACTCGGTATATATATTATATAGTGTGAGTTAGCATTGAAGGCGCATTGTCGAGACTTTAAACGAATTAAGCCTTACTATTGCAGGTTTACACATTCGTCTAGGAGATTGTTCCGTTCTATTATCCCACATTATTCACCAAAATATATAGTGTATAAAGGGCATGATACCGGCTCCTACTGATGAGTCGCCAGTAAGCACGAAGCGAATGTGCATGAGATTATACTTTCCGTTCATGCTGCCTTTGGTTTATCCTTCTGGTCACAACTGAACTAATTTGTTACTAGGTTCGCAAAACCTATTACATACTTGCATATATATTAGTTCTTCGCAACAAACAGTATTTAACTGTAATATATTGAATTGAATGATGTCATGCTTACGCGAAATGTGATAACTGATATCGATGAAGGCCAGAGTGTATGGTTTAACTGGAGTAACAGGTGTTCGGAAATTGTTGTAATCCTGAATTTGGGTGAACTTTAGCATAAATTTATATCCATCAGGTTGTTATCATGTACCGACTCGGAAACCATAGTGTTAGTATCCGGTATTCATCGATTTAAAAAGGTATCAGTTACTAACACAATAGCCATAGTGTTAGTATCCTTTACAGACTCAGTATATATATTATATAGTGTGAGTTAGCATTGAAGTCGTATTGTCGTTGACTTTATATGATGTTAGCTTCATTACTATAGGTTTACACATTCGTCTAGGAGATTGTACCGTTCTATTATCCCACATTATTCACCCAAATATATAGTGGTTAAAGGGCGTAATACCGGCTCCTACTGATGGGTCGCCAGTAAGCACGAAACGAATGTGCATGAGATTATACTTTCCGTTCATGCTGCCTTTGGTTTATCCTTCTGGTCACAACTGAACTAATTTGTTACTAGGTTCACAAAACCTAATACATACTTGCATATATATTAGCTCTTCGCAACAAACAGTATTTAACTGTAATATATTTAATTGAATGATGTCATACTTACCGCGAAATGTGATAACTGATATCGATGAAGGCCAGAGTGTATGGTTTAACTGGAGTAACAGGTGTTCGGAAATTGTTGTAATTCTCAATTTGGGTGAACTTTAGCATAAATTTATATCCATCAGGTTGGTATCATGCACCGACTCGGAAACCATAGTGTTAGTATCCGGTACTCATCGATTTCAAAAAAGGTATCAGTTACTAACACAATGGCTATAGTGTTAGTATCCTTTACAGACTCGGTATATATATTATATAGTGTGAGTTAGCATTGAAGTCGTATTGTCGTTGACTTCAGATTATGTTAGCTTCACTATTACAGTTTACACATTCGTCTAGGAGATTGTACCGTCCTATTATTCCACATTCTTCTACCAAATATATAGTGGTTAAGGGCGTAATACCGGCTCCTACTGATGAGTCGCCAGTAAGCACGAAACGAATGTGAATGAAATTATACTTTCCGTTCATGCTGCCTTTGGTTTATCCTTCTGGTCACCACTGAACTAATTTGTTACTAGGCTCGCAAAACCTAATACGTACTTGCATATATATTAGTTCTTCGCAACAAACAGTATTTAATTTATATTGAATTTCATGGTTTAGCTTAAGGTTACCCTCTTGGTGTACTAAACCCATTGATGCAACGTATAATTCAAATTTCACCTTATCATGAATTGATAGAAGACGCGTCGTTTTGACATCCTCCACAATTACATCATTTCTAACTAATCTTTCATAAAGAATGTTTAAACCATGGTTAAGTAGTTCAACTTGATTCCTCTTAAGATTTAATTTTGATAGATACACTATCCGATTAAAATACTACTGTCATGAGAATGTCTATATATTCCATAAGTAGCTAGTTTTCTATCATGTCTAATTATTACTTTTATTAATTTCCCTTCACGAACAATATTGTTAAACTTCTCTATAAATTTAAAATAAACGGCGTGCAAAAGAGAAGTTAAAATTGGTCTTAATTTAGTTTTCACATTAATAAGTACAACTCTAGGTTAATCTGAATCACGTACCAAAGGTCATGCTTAAGAAACAAACCATACATATTTAACTTAAAATTTAATTTAAAACGAAAACATTTAGGAGTAACACCATGATTTAAACAAATTTTTAAGAAAGAAATATAAGAAACTTGCCCAATGAGTTGCCTCTTTAATAACGTGTATCTGTTTTCAAAATTTTACGACTTTGTCGCTATAAATCCATGTCAAATTTTGCTCAAAAGAATGAGAAAATTGCGAGTTTGGAATTATTGAAATTAACTGATCTGCGTTTAGACTAACACAGATTTGATTCCAGTTGTCGTGTTTCTTTAAGATATTTCGACACCCCTTGTCGGATGTCTTCTTAACCAATCATCACATGTTTTAAAAAACAAACTAATGTAGCAAGCGCGATATTTCTTTAACCATATTATCTATACTCAGAGTGACTTTTTTCTATATAGTTGCCTGTCACGTGTCTACACGTGTGTGTGCACGTGTGTGTGCAATTCCATCACTGTTATGTTCATCCAACTAAGTGAGACCAGATTGGCTGAATACGAATTTAACATTTACTTTAGTTAGACGTATAGAAGGACGTAACTGAGATTGCCCTCACATTTCCATGTGAAGGAGGGGGAGACCAATAAATCGGAAAAACTTTTCATAACTACACGCCATTGTAAGTGATAAAATTAAAAATCCTAATGAGCCATGCACGTGTAAAATTTGAAAAAAACCACTCAGGTTGTACTCAGGATAAACTTGTTAAATAACCTTTTCAAGTTGATTATTAAATAGTACAGCCATGTGCACGTGTATGGCTATGCATAACTAGAAAGATTCAGATAAATTATTTAATTGTATTGTTTATATATATATATATATATATATATATATATATATGTGTGTGTGTGTGTGTGTGTGTGTGTGTGTGTATGAAGCTGCAAACAATTAATGTTCGTGACCTCTAAAATTTGTGCAGCCGACATTTCCAGTCAAGAGCAATGTATACGATATTACTCTAGGGGAAAGCCGCATATCTATGTTTGCTTTACGTATATATGCCATGCGGTTTGATCCTCTCTATTCAGTTTTCCGTCGTACTCCGATGATGATCATGAGTGGTCGAAACGCGTCAGTGCGTGCGATTGGCGGCAGTTTTGCTTTGTTGTTCGACGACTGGTTAAATTCAATGGGATTGGTGCTTATTTCAAGCTCGCAAACTTGATTTAAAGACTTGCCCTTCGCGTCTGGCACGCTTGCTCTCATTCCGTCAGTACACATTTAAAAACAAAAGTTACTGCGCAGTTAGACGAAGCTCGAGGCTTCACATGAAACAGGTTTATGGCTATGCTTCTTTAGACCCTGCAAGGTTCAAGCTACCATTCCCGGACTGACTAGCTTCTGCCCGCCAGTTGTAAGGCCGGAATTTCTATGATTACGGGCCACCTTGTCCCGTAATAATGAAATTTAAATAAAATATGTAATTATTATACACTATTGGTGTGGAGAAATTAAAAAAAGTAATTTGGCTTTAGGTGTTGCACACCTAATAACAAATTAATTCAAATAATTCAAGACATATGAACCAAACCAAAATGACACATGGAATACTGGAGAGTCATAGGTAGGAGTTCAAACTACGCCAGATAACCACTTTATATTGGTCAAGATATGTGGCAAAAGAGAACATTAAATCCTCCATACGAATGAGTATACAAGCGGTAGTAGAGTTGGGCGTGAGATACAAAAAAGTCTGATTCAATAAATTAAGAAGCTTAATTAAGATATGGAATTAAATATGTGACGGCTAGACAAGAAAATGTTTGAAAATCATTTAAAAGACTAAGCAATATAAGGAAAGAAGATAGAAGCTCTTTAATAAGCGTTCAACTCACTAAGAGTTTTAAAATCCAGCAAAGAGTTAAGGGTGAAATTTTGGAAAAACTATATTCTCAAAAATTGATTAACTATTAATTAGATAATAATCCCACTATTAAGTCAGACTTGATCAAATTTTCTTAATCTTTTATTGAAGCTAGCTTCAGATTCTGAATCATGCAATCGTCTGTTACTACCATTAGCTAATTCTCTATTCAAAATCAAACCGAACGAATTTCAACAGCTTTTTCCTTTATAATATCACCAGATCAGATTTAGCAACACATCCATACTTACATGGAGTTTTACTTTCGCCTCTTTTTTACATTGAATGGGCGCATGGTCTCACCAACATACACGAGATAATAAGCATTTCATGGGATTTCGTACACAAATGACGTTTTCAAGGGTTCAATCTTTTCCTTTTTTTAGGGAGCCTAATTTTAGGGTAAGGAACTATTTTAAAACGGTCCATAAAATGTATTTAAAGCTATTAATTTTATTTTTACATTTAATTTAAAGTCCGGTAGTACCTACCGCTCTTTCTTTCCTTTACAAGCTTTAACGTGCCTCAAATTAAGATTACACTTTCTTACGGCGTCCATCAGATTGGCTTCTATGTAATAAAGAGGATAACCATTAGCCTTGAGTATATCGCGTAGTTTACCTATTTCCAATTTCCTATGCTTTGTTTTTGTTAATCTAAAGCTTCTTAATATTAATGAATTTAAGATGCCGATTTCCATATGATACAAGTGATTAGACTTGAAATTTAGAAATATTCCCGAGTAATTTTCCTTCCTAAAAACATCTATTTCTAATTCCTGACCATTCCTAATTAACTGAACATCCAAAAATGATAATTCTCGTGATATTCCATTTCAAGAGTAAATTGAATTTCGATCATTCGATTTGTTAAATTTAAGAAATTTATCATTTCATTATCCCCATGGTTTCAGAACATTAAGATGTCATCCAAGTACCTTAGGTACAATTTTTGCTTCACAGGAGTCTTATCCAAAAGATTATTTTCCAAACAATGCATGAAGATGGGACCGACAAACATTGTCCCATTGGGACACCTCAAATTTGTTTCTAAAATAGTTTCATAAATTTAAAATAGGTAGAGGACATATCTACATACATAACCTTCATGATGTGTCCACTCGTCATTGTACTTCCTTCGAAGGTTAAAGAGTGATCAACTAGGAAACGTCGAACACGCTCCAGGGATTTAGGTACCGGTATATTTGTGTACATAGGTACTACATCTAAACTTACAAATCTATCACCTTCATCTAGTACACATTTACACTAATTTAAACCAACTGAGACGAAATCAACTATGTATGGTTAAAGAAATAGGAATATTTTCTTATTCTATGACAAAGAAACACGGAAATTTTATATGTTGGTGAGTGTTGGACATTGACATTAACTCTTAATTGATTACTAGGCTTATGCACTTTAATTAAAACATACACTCTGGGTGCAACTGTGTCCCTTTGTATGAGAATGTTACCATTGGTCTAATCAAATTCATCACTAGCAATCATATTACTGATTAATAATTTTACTTGACATTGTAATTTATCAGCTGGGTCTTGATTCCTCTTAAGATTTAGTGTTGACAGATTTCCTATCAGATAAGTTACAATTAAATTACTCATGTTTTGTGAAGGTCTATAAATTGCCAACTCAGCCAGTTATCTATCATGTCTAATTCAGACATTTGTAAATGTATTACCCATACGGATGTGGCGAGAGCAGCAAAAAGATGATGATCGTGATTACATATAAATTGTGTCGCCAACATTTCCAGTGAAGTACATCTTATGCGAGACCGCTAGACCTGAGAGCCATATAAATGATTTTTTGCTTACCATATAGAAGGATTGCGGTTTGACCCTCGCTAGTCAGTTTCCCATCATGCACGGATTATTATCACAGAAGGTTGAAATACGTCAGTACGTGTGACTGATGGCAGTTTTGCTATGTTGTTCGACGACTGATTAAATACAATGGGATTGGTGTTTACTTCGAGCTCGCAAACTTGATTTAAAAAATGTTATCGCCACTCGCGCAATAAATGACAGTTTAAATATATTAGTTAATAATCAAGGTTGCGATCTTGATATAAACACCTGACCCATTAATTACTTACATATGTCAGTATAAACTAAGAATTGTATAGTGTAGAAAAGGCAATTCATCCAGTAGACCGGTTTCGTCCTTATTGGGAACTCATCATGTACTGGCCAGAATTTGCCGCGGACAGGTCGAACCTGGGCACGTCTGCTTCGACCTGGTGCTCTAACCGCTGTGCGAAACCCGTACTGGATGAATTGCCTTTTCTACACTATACAATTCTTAGTTTATACTGACATATGTAAGTAATTAATGGGTCAGGTGTTTATATCAAGACCGCAACCTTGATTATAATTATTGTTATCAACACCCGCGCAACCAATGTTCGTTTAAATATATTAGTTAATAATCTGTCAGATTTCAATTGAACAGCAACTCTCTTAGGCAGCACAGCCTTCTGCAATTCACTTGTACATATCACGAAAAATGACTGGATTAAATTTTTTCGAATGTGTCGAGCACACCTTGTGTATTCATCTCTGCGAAATGGCCTCTTTAGCATTGGCTTCATAAGTATTAACGCCAGTTCTACTCAATATCATTCAATAGCACAAATTAGCATTATAAATTTAGCGACACTTTTGCGTGTAGGCAAAATTGTATAAGCTACGGATCACAGCTCTTTTTCAATTGCAATGATTAATGCATGTCGAAGCTCAATAATCTGTTTCACAATGCTATTGGAAATTCTTCTACACAGTCCATCTTCTATATTGCAGACGAATTACCGTCTACATATTGTACATTTAACCCAATCCGGCTAGAACTACAAGACGAATAAGTAACTGCTTTAATAAAATTATTGATAGACAAGAATTGACTAAACAGTTGCCGGCTTATACAGCGTTATCACCTACTTTTTCGTAAAATAAACGGTGCTCGCGTAGAGCATACTATCGCAATTCTGGCGTTTAAGCTATAAGTTCATATAAAAGAAACAACTAAGTAGACTTTGCGCATCTCTCTTCCTCACTCTCTATCTCACACATGATCTGCGGCCTTCTAACAATCTAAATCCTTAATGCGATTTTTAATGGATGCTTAATTTGCAATCGACTACGCCTGTTTTACCACCATAAATTACGGCATCATCCAATAGTCGACTCGCACTCAAAGTACGACTTCTATACAGCAGGCCCACTTCCGTTGACTCAATTCTGCAACGATGTCCGCCCCAGTGAAGAAGAGAGAAGACACCAAATGACGTCTTAAGTAATAGGATTTTGACACGGAAATTTTATAAAGCATTGTCGGCTTACAAAGCCTCATGATACACTTGCTCCAAAAGTAATTCTAAAAACGGGTTATAAAAAAACGTAAATTTGTAATTCGTACGTCGGCCAAAAGTAAACATCTGAAAAATAACAATATGGTCTCGTCGCAACACTCTCTCTCTCTCTACACCATTCTAAGTGACCTTATAAAAAATAATAATCACTTAAATAAACGTACAAGCACTATATATATATATACATAAAGTGTAGAGTTCACATCGGCAAACATAATTAACAGTTTATATCGCTTATAAGATTGTCGATAAAAATATAGCAATGTCTACATATAATTATTTGTTCAAAGTATAATTCATCTTAACTTCAATATAATTTCAATCAATAAAAATACGCAATATGTACATGTATCAAAATACGAAATAGGATAAAAATGTAAAAAAATGAGTGTTTTAGATGAAACAGATAAAGTGTCTTCATAATTGTTAACCGGTATGTTACTCAGTCAACCTGTAATCAGATTAATTATAACATGAATTAGCCAGCCAGTCAACTATGTTCATCTGCACTATAACACCGCCCCACTCATCCACAGAGATGGATGATATGCCATAATGTGAATCTAGATCGAAACCACGGCTCATCTTCTAAGACCATCCTGATCTGTCATTCTCGACGTCAGTTATCACGTAGATTATTATTGACCGGTAGCCGAAGATTCATTGTATTAATAATTAGTGCACGGTTCTTTTCTTCACAGGTGCGCATACCATGGCAATACCAAACACCATATTAACGCTTCTGGTCACTTCTACCCAAGAAGTCATTATTATATTTCTGTGTAGGCGGTTTAAATACTTTATCTGCTTCTGTTCTTTTGCTCAACGAATAATAATTATCACTTCATAATGGACGGTTGTTCGCTTCACTGCGCGTACAAATTTAACAATATTAACCACCATGTTGGCGCTGCTCGTCTAACCACATCTTGGCCAGTGGATTGTTACTTTGAACCACTGAGAACACAAGTACCAATAAAAACCACCAGTATGGCCTTCATCTGAACTCAACAAAATTTCATCAATTCAACGTGAAAGCGAGCGAGTTTTTATCCTTCTGTATGCAAAATACCAACCGATAGTATTCTGCTTATCTCCTTTCAGCAAAGTCGTGAAATCAATGTAGAGAAAAGCGATAACTGTGGCGGCACTACTGCAGAATGTTTGCGCTGTACGCCCAAAATCCCGACTGGTCCCCTTTACAATTACCTACGCTTGTTAAATCACTACAGATTGCCCTATCATACTACACCCAACCTATCCTTTTATTTTATCTTTTACACTGCAGGTCCATTCTCTTCTAACTAACTCGCCTAAAACAATTGCTACAGTCAGAATTATAGGAATTATAGACTTTAATTAAAAAAATGTTTTTTTAAAAAAATCATCACTGGCAATGAACAAATGATTGGATTTATCTGGCCGTGCAATAAAGCCTTCCAAAATTTCCAAGTACACGTCACGAACAAATGACTGAATTCAAATGTAAATGAAACACAGCCATTTCAATTTGACGTTACATGCCGTCGTCATTACCTGATGTTGTCTCGATAGAAGCATTCTCGGTTGGTTCCACATTGCAATGTTTAGCACTTGCAAAGCCACTAAAATTTGCTTATTTATCCTAAGGCGGAATCGACCTCATAGTCTGACTTCTATAGTGCAGGCTTTTTCCTGGCTACCAAATTCGGTTACAAAGACCTCCATAATCACACTAAAGAATACAGGACAAAATTTAATGACTCTAATTATAGGTTTAGGGCTCGAGCCTTTATAAAACTTCGTCGGACTCTACAGACTCATCATGCACTTATTTACTAGCTAATTCCATAAACGGTGTATAAGACACACGTTACAACATATTTTCTGCGAATTTTATTTTCTTTCGCTTTATGCCATTAGAAGTGACCCAACAGTCAAGGAATTGCTAAAGTACATGTGCAAACGCAATATAGCCATAGTGCATAGTTCACATAGGAAAATCTAATCAACATTTTATATTGCCTATAACGTGGGCGGTCAAAATTAGGTGCAACCTATATTAATTCAGTGTAAAATAATTGCAAATGCTAATTTAGTCAGCCGTTCTGCACTCTCCAGCTACTCTACTACAATAAATGCAAGATTACTTGAATGTAATTCTACCAGGTTGGGCAGTACGATCGTCACATTTAGAGTATCCAAAGTTTACTATCATGGGTAGTAGATTTGTACTATCAGTTTCGCAAAGATCGATTGACCCCTATATATATATATATATATATATATATATATATATATATATATATATATATAGGTAATACAAGGAAGCAATCGTTGATTGCATGGGTGGTGGTAACCATTCTTTAAATCAATTTTTCTTTCCCTATAGATGCATTGCGGTTTGATTTTCGTTGGTCAGTTTTCCGTCGTACTCTGATGATGATCATGGAAAGTCGAAACGCATCAGTAAGTGTGGCTGATAGTATTTTTGCTATGTTGTTCGACGACTGGTAAAACAAAATTGGATAGGTGTTTACTTCAAGCTCGCAAACTTGATTTAAAGAATCTTTACTACTATACCCGAGCACTCATTGATCGTTCTGTTGTATAACCAACATATTTCTCTAAGCTGAAATTAATGGTTCTTACATGTTTTTTCTTATATGTCTGTCTTCTAAGAGTCAAAACACATTTCGACTTAATTAAGAGATCGAAGAGGTTAACTGTGACGCTGATAAAATGTTAAATTTCGGAATTCATGTAAAATGCTAATTTAATAAAATGTGTGAAAATATCCAATTCGATTCCAGCTTCTTAAACTATATCAGGTGAAAATTCATATAGTTTTTTTACATACAACGACGACGGCTTATATATTTAACTTTCAATTAAGATAAAAAATTATTCTGTATATAGTTTTTTTTAAACAACACCATGTATTTTAGTGAAATGCTTTAATTGCCTTTTGTCAATTAAATTACTGGAAAATTAGAAAAAATGAAATTATTTAGTTTAAGTATACACGGACGATCCGCACTAAAATGGTACACAAATTTATGCACATTTGTTCTGATAGTCCGAATTAAAGAACCATTAAACACCTTTAGAACAGGCTTTGGAATACACCTAGTTAATGCTAATACACAAACACGTTTCTTCGGTTCGCGCAAACATAGGCAAGGTCTAGCTGTTGAAATTGTCACAAAATAGCTAGTCCGGCAAACAATACCTTTGCCTTGAATGAAGATTGTTTTTGCGAACCTGGATTAATTGAAATTACCTTATCTGCGTTTTGACTAACGAAAAGAAAACTACTGGAACAATAAAAGCTGCGTTAGTCAAAACTCAGATCAGGTAATAACTTTGCCGAATATGTTTTGAAGTGTTGTTGCGCAGTCCAGGCTTCATATGATGACTTACCGCGAGTTGCGTTCGCGGGTTGTTGCTTTGCACTATCCGTTTCACAAAGATCCGATTGATCCCCATTTCCAAGTACGCATCTGTTTTGTCTTCGATCAGGCGGGGTGCGCGGGCAAAGCAACAACCCGCGAACGCAACTCGCGGTAACGCATAATAACTTTGTTTTTTTTAAACTGAAAAGCACTTTTTTCGGCATGTCACATTTGTCACAGAAAAACATGTTCAGTTTTATGTGTAAGTGCAACACAACTCTTATCTCGCATCAACCAGGTTGATATGCACCGCCACAGGCACGATATAATTCTTCTACTGCATTTTCCTAAAATGATTGTAAACAAGTAAAATTACAATTTTTTAACGCGTTAGATGCAAATTGCAGTGAATTTTTTATTTTAATACTGGGTAGAGGTAGGTTTGCAGTGGATGTAATAAAAAACAAGTCAGCTGGATAATATGTGAACGCCAATGGTTAACGCAATTTATCCTTTCGCGCTTCCTCGCCTCTTCACGTGAATATACAACGATTTCATATAAGCTGCAGAAGCATTCAAAAGTGATACGGCTATATCAATAGATTAATCTTTTCTTTAAAATGAGGTGGGTAATTATACATTATAAGGATATTACGTATGCCACCTAACCCAGCCTGCAAATATCAGGCGAACAAATGCGCAGCGCCCTATCATAAAAGTTTCTAACTAAGTTCTTTTAAAATTTCAATCGACAGTAACTGTTAAAATGTAATTATTTCACTGTCCTTTTATGGTAATGAAAAATTGACCTGCAATATGCGATTATGTATTACGTATTACGCACCAAGTAACAAATTATTTCAATTCTGACAAGAAGGATAAACCAAAGACAGAATGAACGGAAAGTATAATCTCGTGCATATTCGTTTCGTGCTTACTCATCAGTAGGAGCCGGTATTACGCCCTGTAACCACTATATATTTGGCTAAGGTATGTAGGACAATAGGACGATACAATGTGTAAACCTGCAGTAGTGAAGCTAATTTCACATAAAATCTTCGTTAATGCGACTTTAACACTAACTCACTCAATATAATATATATACCGTGTTTGTAAAGAATACCAACACTATGGCTATTGTGTCAGCACCCGAAACCAAGATTATAGTGCCGAAAAGGTACATGGTACCAACACTATGTTTGTCGAGTTGGTACATGTTACCAACACGACGGATTTCAAAGTTGAGAATTTCAACTAATTCTGAGCAAATTTTACTCAAGTAAATCCATACACTCTGGCCTTGCTCAATATCAGTTATCAAATTTCACGGTAATCATTACATCATTCAATTCAATATATATAACAGTTAGATACTGTTTGTGGGGGAAAAGTAAAAAATATGCAATCATGCATTAGGTGTTGCGTAACTAGTAACAAATAAGTTTAAATATGACTAGAAGCATAAACCGAAGATAGCATGAAATTATGATTGTGATTTGAATTCGTAAAATTACAAAAACAATGCGACGTAATACTCCTAGCACTATCAATACCAAAACAACTACTATTTTTCCTACTAATATTATTACTGATAACATTATTACTACTAATACAAAGAGACTTCTAATACTCCTATTACCAATACTATTATTACTACTACTATTTGTAATAATAATAAATATCATATTAATACTACTACAGCTGCTCCTTATTATACTATTGATAGAACTGTTAATTATAATATTGAATCTCTCCGTTCATGCTGTCTTTGGTTTATCATTCTGGTCATGATTGGACTAATTTGTTATTACGTGCGAAACGGCTAATTAATAATTGTATATATATATATATATATATATATATATATATATATATATATATATATATATATATATATATATATATATATATATATATATATACAAACAATAACTGATCTTACAATGTTTCACGAATTCATCATTTGTGTAACACGAGAACAAATACTAGAGTATCATTGTCATTGTTTTCAATCATAAACCAAATATTTTGTCGTAATTTATTGAATTCATTAAGCAGATCTTCAGCATAAACGCATGTATCCAAATCACGAATATATCCTGAACATAACGGGTAGATATTTTTACTTCAATCAAGAATTTGCACTTGTTTCGTTCTAACTTGCACATAAACACATGAACAATAATCGGAGACATAGCTATCCAAATTCTTCAGTAAATTTATCTTTCTAAAATAAATTTAATATCTGAATAACATAAATAAATGACAAATTCTAACTGCGCTTCTCCAAGTTTATTACATGGAACATTTGCTCTGACAAAATGCCAAGCAAACGCAATCATTTATTTAAAAAGAACAACAGTAAAGTATGAACCAATATCAGACTGACACATGCCGAAATATTGAATGTTAAATTTGTCTGCCATTTCGAAAATTTCAACCATGTGAGTTCCCTCCTCATCCTATAAAAGAAACTGAATATTCTTCAACATATATTAATAATATCTAAATGAGCACTTAAGCAACCATGTGAGTACTACCCAAATCTTATATGAATGTATAAAAAAATTTATATATATGTCTCTGCGTAATATTTATATAAATATAGAATCACATATCTGTTAAGTATATTTAGATAAACATATAAGCAACCATGTGAGTTCCTCTCACATCTTATATAAATCGAAATGTTCATCATATATATATACATATATTTATTTATTTCCACATTTATTTATGTATTTATTTATTTATTTATTTACATTAGCCCATATGTCATTGCATATCAAATAACGATATAAACAACCATGTAATCTCCTTTAAAATTATTTGAATATATATATATATATATATATATATATATATATATATATATATATATGTAAAACAATATAAATAACTATGTAAGTTTAATTTTAATGAAATAACTTCTTTCTTACTCTATCTAAATTGTTCCGTTTACTATCTCAAATTTATAGTCGCGGTCTCTTAGTTTTAACTTTTAACTCAGATTCCTCCAATCCACGTTTCCTTCTATTCGAGAAGGCTTCATTAAATATGGGTCATAATGATTTTTCTACCGATTTCACATTCGCGACGTTCATTCCTGATTCCATTACAATTGATTCCCTAATTAACCTAGTTAAACTTTTTCGGATACATAGCGCAATCTATTTAGAGCCATCCCAGTTTATTTGAGGACCTGTCTCCATTGAATGTCTGGCTAGATCTGATTTATGACTATGTCCATATTTGCATGCAGTTTTCTGTTTCCCTCTACGTACCTTTATTGGACGCATGATTTTACCTGTATACCTGAGTTTTCAATATTTACAAGGTATCTTCTAAACCCCAACGTGTTGAGGGGTTCAATTTTTCTTTCAGATTCGGTAGCTTATTGCCTTTAGTAACTGATTTTCTTAACACCGTTCGTATGTTTTAATTCTTTATTAATATCTTAATTTTTCTACTTAATCTAGTAGAAACAGAGTTCTGTGTTTATCTTCATTTTACTTTTCTAAATGAGTATGGTGTCAACCCTGTAGATGGGACTGGAAATGAAGTCCAGAAAATTCGGAAAAAGTTTGGAAAATTTGGGTTTAAAGTTATTTTTAGATAAATAGCTGAGGGAGGGTATCAAAATAAAGGAACGAATGAGAACCCATCAATCAAGGCCAAAAATCAGTGCACCGGGAAATGTAAAGGGTTAAAGGTTTTACCGGCCTACACGTGCTATTTATTAAATTCGTTTAAGTAGAAGCGTACAATTCACATAATATGTACACCAGAACTAAACAATAGTTAGTTAGTTAAATTAAAATAATCATGGAGCTTGAAAAATCTCATGGTAATACCAGTGCGAGAAAAATTCTTTCTTTTGCGCGTATATGCTGGTAAGTGGTTTAACGGCATAAAGATCATACGTCAAGCAAGTATAAGTTTTCGTCCCTCAAAGATAGCGACAAATAAGTAATATTTAGGTTTATAAAACTGATGATATATGCAACGAATTATCGCCTATTTGTCACTTATTAAATAAATTGCGTAATTTTTAATTTCTCGTAAACTATGAATTGCCTGTTTAACAGAAGATGTGGATTTAAATTTAAATCAAGAGCTTTCGGCTCCATAGTTAGTCAATAAATAATGCAGGTAAAAACAAAATTGAGTTGCATATCCCGTTAGCTGGCGATAAATGCAGAAAATCAGTCACCTAGTTAGATACTGTTTGTGATGGAGAACCTCTATATATGCAATTGTGTAATAGGTTTTGCACACCTAGTAAAAAAATATTTCAAATGTGACGAAAAAGGTAAACCGAAGAGAGCATGAACGGAACGTATAATCTCAGGCACATTCGTTTCGTGTTTACTGGCCAGTATTACGCTCTTTGTTCACAGTATATTTGGGTGAGGAATGGGGGGAAATTGGAAGGTCCAATTATACTGCCCAATTTTCATGGGCTTTTAATAATCGCATTTGCTTTGACAATTTTGTGTTAGATCTATAAAGTTTTCTTATACGACACGTTCAAATCTAAGCAAATGATAGTTTGCATGTTTCCCTAGTTAATGGGTTGTATATTAAGATTATTTTTGAGTAAACTATTCTAGAAATATACAATGAAGCGAGCAAACTTTTAACCACCATTCAGACTCTGGTTACCTAGAATGTATCTTAAAATGGATAGAACTCCCAGTCGTTTAATATATTTTGGCAATTCAATTAAATATATTACAGTCTTCTACATATATAAGGCCGAAGGTTAGCTAGAACGAATCCCATTAGGTGGAACAAATATGAAGATGTAAATCTAAGGAACTCTGCTTGGAATTTTCCCAGTTTGTCAATACTTCGATAATAATTATATAACTCTCCAGTAGATAATTTATGTATTTTTATTCAAAAAGTCATGATTGTCAATCAAACTGATAGGTTTCGAAGATTGCTGGACTGCGACGGAAAATGCATTAACTATATTAATATTAGCACATGATGCCATTATGACCATTGCAAACGTAAACCAATAACCATTACATGCATGCCTATTAACTAATGATTATGAATTTATTAAAAACTGATTAAATCCAGACTTTAGTTCGAAGAAAAAATCGTATAGACATAATATTATTTCATGTGTCGTAATACATGTGTTTTTTACGGAGCATTCGTATAATGCAAACAAAATATACTTTCCTAATTTTAGTAGATTTACAGATTAGAAGAAGCCTCGTTCTATAATTTTAGATTCAAATAACGATATTAATATATAAATTGCTTAGTATAAGGCATTTCATTTTTGGAACGTGCTTTTAATATAAATGCATATTCAAATAATTTGAAAAAATGAAATTATGAAAAACATCTTAAAAACAATCACGTTTAAATAAGAACTGCATTCATGCACGTAACTTTCGTCAAAGGATGAGAACTAATGCATGCATCAATGTCATTTTATTTTCGAAAAAGTCTACTCTATAAATCTTGAGTCAACCAATGAAAAAATACCTGCAAATGCTAATGTTGATGTAATTATTTATGGAAAATGACATTTTAAATACATTTTTTACGTCATGAGAATATCAGAAGCATTTTACAAAAAAAATCAGATGCCTTATAATAGTCATTTGAAATAGTATTATAGTTATCTGGATCTGCGAATTAAAAAGACGATTTTTCCTGTATATAAATTTACTAAAATGAGATTGATATGCTTTATTTACATTCCATGAGCTCTCAGTGATAAAGACGTATAATCCAGAATACGAATATGCTAAAATTATAGCGTTATATTCTTTGGTTATATCCGCTTTGAAAAGACGTTCCTGAGACAACTTATTTGTACGAAAAGTATTATGTTTTGACGGCATTATTATTAATTGCATTTCAAAAAACCACATTTCCAAATACAATTAACATTCGTAAAAGCAATTTAAGTATTGATTACATTAGTTTATATGCGCGCTAATTAATAAGAATGAAGTTTATGCTTCTGATAAGTATTCTTGATAATAAATGTATTTAATACCAAACTTTTAAAAAATGCAAAGATGTTGATTTGAACAGTTATGATGGCATCTTCTCAGAGTAATGAGGATAATAATCGGTATCATTTCATAGTGCGAGCTCGTTAAATTCCTTTGAAATATGACTTAATAAAGGATGTTTTTAAACACTTAAATGCATTTAAATAATATTTATTACTGTCATCAGTATTTAAATATGCTTTAAGAAAAGAACAAGTTTCTAAATTCAAATATAGTTATTAAACTAAATTTAATTCTACATATTAATACATATAAAATTAATAAGGAGTGTTCTCAGTAGAAACAGTCAAATAATGAAAACAATACAGAAATGTCTAATTTATTACATTCATGTGAGCGAATAAAAATCTTTATTAAGGAGGATTCACATAAGGCAAAAAAATAACTTCTATTATTTTTAGATTTATATATTATTAAAAACGTCTTTTAATTACAGAAACAGTTAATGTTATTAATACATAGATTGCATAGTATATGTAGATGACAATATTTATAACATTTAAAAGCGCACGATTGTTAATTTCACTTATTTTTCACTTTAGAAATGACGATTTTCCAAGACGTTAAAACAAATAAATAATTTTTTTAAATTCTCTCAGGATTTAAATATTTTATTAAAAGTAGCGAGTTTCTGAATGAAGGTATAGTTATATAAACGAAATATAACGTTATACTTTAATAAATATAAATTTAAGAACGAGCATAATCAGTAGAAACAGTAAAATGATGCAAACACAACATAAATGTCTAACATAATTGCATTTATATTTCAAACGTAGCCTTTTTAGGAACTGCATACACAAATAATAAATATATCATTATATTCTAAAATTTTGCAAGTAAATACTGAAAAGGCCTCTTTTCGAAATTCTAATGTAGACACAACTTATTTTTGTTAAATTGTGGCATGAAAAGCTTACATAATTAAATAAAGTATAAATAAAGTTAAAAATACGTAAAATTAAAGTTTTAATTTTGTTTTAGAGAAGCGCCAGTTTTAAATTCAAAATCAAATGTTGAAATAAATGTGGCAAATTGAAAATTTAATACATTCATATAAATTATTAAATACAGTTTTAAGTGATTAAAAATATAAGTAATAAAAATTAGATTTATTTTCCAAAATATAATTAAAACTTTAATATAACTTTTATATTATTCCATTACATGTGCACTAAAAAAGCATGCATTTTCGAAAATGTAACAATGGTTATGTAAACAGTAATGTTTGTCTTTTCTTAACTGTCGCGATCGTGGCGTGATGTAACGAACCAAAATGCAGTTTTATTCATATTTCTTGAAAATGCAATTAGATAACACACATTTCCTACAACATAAGTACTTTATAATCATAATACTATGTTATTTTTATATTCTTTTGAAATGCGAGCTTTAATAAAATTCATTGTACCCTTCCTGCGTGCAAAAACAAAAAGAAATTTTATCAGATATAAGAAAAATTTCTTTCGCATTGTCTTCTCAAATATCTACTAATGAACATATCTTTATATATAAATTGGAAAGCAAAACAAGATAGAAATATGTGAACATAGAAAGAGTGTGAAAAACGAAACCAATCAAATTGCGTGCGTCACATCCAGTTCAAGATCAATGCCTGTATATACGTCTTCTGCTTGCATAAATCCGGGCTGCAATTTGTTTATCCATAAGGCTTCGTATGTGGCTAGCTCCCTTTTGTTTTTGCATTTAGTAATTACTTTGAATGCTACGTCTGGAGAACATACGTGCGATGCTTCGATGATGTGTTGCGCAATAGCAGACGTGTATTCACCATTTGATTAAAAACAGGCGTTCAAGTTGCAATGTTCTCTCATTCGAGTAATTAACCGTCTGGTCGATCGGCCTACGTAAGTTGATCGACAACTTGCACATGTATATTGGTAAATATTTTTTTATATCGACATTAACGGCTGTTTCTCTTTGATTGCTGGTAAAGGCAAGTGTGTTACCCTAAATAACACTCGTTATTTAGCTGCATTAAATGTGCGTGTTAATTCTGCTTCAACTTTCTTTTGTGCCATTTCGGGAAACTGTATCCCCCTTAAATGGGATGTTTAGGTAGACTGTTTTCTTTTCTGGCCCGTAATACACAGGAAGGGTACAATGAATTTTATTTTTATATAATTTGAAACGGAATTTGACGAAACCTTTTTTTCTAAATTGATTTATATAAATAAAATAATTCAATATATTGCTTGCATTATTTTAATATAGATTAATTGAGAAAGATTGCTCACAATTTTAAATGCATTATGTTATAATATTTTATTTCGTATATAGATACCTATTTCTAAATTTAGAAACTAGCTTACTTTTAAAGCGTATTCAAATACAGAAGTCAAAACCAAATATCTTATTTAAAGTAATTAGCGTTTTGGAAATTCGTCTTCACGAAAGACATTTTCAGATGAAATAAACATTTATGCACTTTTAAATAATAACTTCTGTCAACTATGTTACGTTGATGAGTGCGACATTGTTATTGTTAAAATCAATATTCTTGAGTTTTATAAAAAGAACGCGTTTACAGCACTTCTTATCAACGGGGCTTATGAAAATGCATCAACACTATTATTATTATTATTATTATTAGTAGTAGTAGTAGTAGTAGTAGTAGTAGTAGTAGTAGTAGTAGTAGTAGTTGTAGTAGTAGTAGTAGTAGCAATAGTAGTAGTGGTAGTAGTAGTACTTGTTCTTGTTTTTTGTTATTATTATTACTAATCTAGAAGCATACTCCAATAAAATAATAAATACACAAATACATTTTCAAATGCAAATCATATTTTTCAAAGTGTCTTTGAGATTTTCCATTTCCAATGATGTTCCCAAATACTATGACGTTAATTTCTGTACAAATAAATTATTCCAGAAAAGTCTTTTTAAAGCACATAGGCAGAACGAATATAACGTTTTAATTTAAGTACAATCATGTGTAAGAATAAACGTGTTTATTACTGAGGGTTTACATATTGCAAAAAACCATAATATTGCAATTTGAGTAGATTAACATATTGGCAAAAACGTCTTATTTTAATTTCAGATTCAGATAATTTTATTAATGCATAGATTGTTTAGTATAAGATATTTAAATTTGATAAAATGGTTTTTAAATAAGTGCACATTCAAATAATGAAAACAAAAATGAATACCGAGAAAGCATTTTAAAAAGTAATCGCACTATCTATGTAGTAGCAGTCATCTTCGTAACTTTTGTCAAAGGATCAGCATTATGCTTCAATGACATTTTGTTTTCGAAAAAGCTTACTTTATAAATGCTTCCTCACCAAATTAAAAAAAACCTACAAATTCCAATGTTGATGTGATTTTTTATGGAAAATGTTTTTTATATGCATTTTTTACGTTATAAGAATATCAAAAGAATTTTACAAAAAAGATGCCTTATAATAGTCATTTGAAATATTAATATAGTTTCCTGGATCTGCGAATAAAAAAGACGACTTTTCTAGTACATGAATCAACTAAAATGAGATTAATTTGCTTTATTTACATTTCATGAGTTCTCGTGTTAAAGACTTATATTCCAGACTATGAATATATTAAAATATCTATTATATATATATATATATATATATATATATATATATATACATATATATATATATATATATATATATATTTTAATTAGGGAAGAAACGACACATTAGTAAACAAAAGTGTGGATAAAGGCCATTTATTTCGTGAATACTAATCATCTCTTATACAATCATACATATTTATACATTTTGAGTTTTCAATTGATTATGCTAATGGTAACAAATCTGACCTGTTTTTACTTCTATTTCTTGTTTTGGCTAGTTGGTGAGTGTGTATGCGTTTGTGTTTGTGTGTATGCGTGTTTGCATGTAAAGGTCATTCTCGCAGTATTGTAAAGTGATGTCTGAGATCTAGTCATTATTGTTTTGATGGCTTGATAATTAACCATTTGTGCGCATTGTTCACTGTTACATATACAAGTGCTATGAATATATATATATATATATATATATATATATATATATATATATATTCTTTGATCATATCGGCTTTGAAAAGACGTTTCTGAGACAAATGTATTGTTTTGACGGCACTATTATAAATTGCATTTCCATAAGCTAAATTTCCAAATATCGTAAAGTTAAACATACATAAAATTTAGCCAGAAATGATGAGATAACTAAGTTAATTTATAATTTTAATTCAATCGAATTGTGAAAACTCTGTCTTCTTTAATTACACGTTCAAATAATTTAAAATATATTAAATTAAAGTTAGGCTAATTTTTCAAAATTTGATTGCAAGATTAATATAGCTTTTTCGGTTAGTCCACTGTGTAATTGTGTATTTGAATAGCATATATTTTCGAAAATGTAACCATGGTGATGAAAACAATAATAGTGATGTTTATTTAAAAGTTATTGAAGTTGTTATTTAACAGATAAAACGCTACATGGGGAAAAGGTATTCAAAATGAACATATAAATATTTCAACGTGCATTGGTTGCGCGGGCGGTGATAAAGCTTTCTATAACCAAGGTTGCGATCTTGATATAAAATACTGTCCCTTTATGCACGAAAATTTGTCAGTATAAACTAAGTAATGTATAGTGTTGAAAAGGCAACTCATACAGTAGACCTGTTTCGTCCATATTGCGAAATCATCAAGTACTGTCCAAAATTTACCGCCGACAGAGCTCAAACCTAGGGACAACTGCTTCAGAATCTGATGCTCTAACCACTGAGCCACCCTGCCGCACACTACAAAACATTTTCAGCCTTAAACTAGCAAATGTTTCAAGTTTAGCCTTTCGTTTTGTTGGAGCTCATATAACATAGTATTAGAAATAAAGATTCAATTAACGGACATCAATCTATCATTATTGAACAGACACCAAACTTTATTGTGAAGTGATATTTAAAGGCACATTTCAATCATTTAACAATAATTGTTTGCGCCGAGGATGTCAAAAGTTGCTGTAATCAAGGTTGCGATGGTGATTTTAAAAACCTGTCTCTTTTTGTACATACATTTTTCCGTATTAACAAAAAAACATATATTGTAAAAAAAGTAATTCATACAGTAGACCGGTTTCGTCCTTATTGCGAAATCATAACGTACTGTACATAATTTGCCGCGAACAGGGTTCGAAACTGGGCAAGTTTATTCATGCATCAGGTGCTCTAACTAATGAGCCACCCTGCCGTACACTGCACACCAGTTTCAATCATAAACTAACTAATGTTTCACGGTTAGCTTTTTAATTATGTGGAGTTCATATGACATCCTATTATAACCAATATTGCAACTAAACATCCCCAATTTTTTATAACGGAACAGGCACCGCAGTACATGTGGAAGTGTGATTGAAACGAACATTTATATGATTAAATGAACATTTATTACGTGGGCGGTAATAACAATTACTATAAACAAATTTGCAATCTTGATATAAACACCAGATACTTTATGTATGTACATTGGACTGTATAAAGTAAGTGATTTATAATTTTAAAAAGACAATTCATCCAGTAGACCGGTTTCGTCCTTATTGCGAACTCATCATGTACTGTCCAGAATTTTCCGTGGACAGGGCTCGATCCGGGTACGTTTGATTCTGAATCTGTTGCTGTAACCACTGACTTACCCTGCCGCACACTACATACCATTTTTAGTCGTATACTAGCTAATGTTTCACGTTTAGACTTTCCTTTAGATGTTATTCATATGACGTCCTATTAGGTACAAAATTCTAACCAACCATACAAAATCTGTTATTACTGATCAGACACCACACTACAAGAGAAAATAATATTGAAATAAATATTTATATAATTAAACGATGACAACAATTACTATATTAGAGTTTGCGATCTTGATATAAACACAAATCCCTTTATGAACGTACATTTGCCAATATAAACTAAGTTATGTGTTGTATTTGCAAGGTAACTCATCCAATAGACTGGTTTCGTCCTTATTGCGAACTCATCACGTACTATCCAGAATTTTCCGTGGACAGGGCTCGAACCCGGTATGTGTGCTTTTGAATCTGATGCTCTAACCATTGAGACACACTACCACACACTGCACACCATTTTTAGTCATATTCAAAATTATGTTTCGTGATTAGAATTTTCTTTAGTTAAAGCTAATATGACCTCCTATTAGACCCAAACTTGCAATTAACCAATCCCAATGTGCGTTTATTGAATGGACACCACACTACATTGTGAATTGGTATTGAAATGAACATTTATATAATTAAACGAACTATGTTTTAGCGGGCGGAGATAGCAATTACTATAATCAGCTTTGCGATCTTGAAATAAACACCTGGCTCTTTATGTACGTACATTGGTCATTAGAAACTAAGTAACGTATAGTGTTGAAAAGGCAATTCATCCAGTAGACCGGTTTTGTCTTTATTGGGAAATCATCACGTACTATCAAGACTTTTCCTGGGCACTTCTGCTTCTGAATCTCGTGCTCTATCCACTGAGTCGCTCTGCCGCACATTACTCAACATTCTCAACCATAAAATAACTAATGTTTCGCGTGTAGACTTTCTAGAGGAGAAGCTCTTATGACATCCCATTAGACCTAATATTCCAACTAACCATCCTCAATTTATCATTACGAACAGACACCACAGTGCATGGGCAAGTGATATTGAATTTAACATTTACATTATTAAACGAACATTGGTTGCGGCGGCGGTAATAACAGTTAAAATAATCAGTGTTGCTATTTTAATGTGAACACCTGTCCCGTTTCAAACGTACATTTATCAGTATGAACTGAGGTATGCGTTTTGTTGAAAAAGCAATTCATCCAATAGACCAGTTTCGTCCTTATTTGGAGCTCATCAGGTACTGTCCAGAATTGTTCGCACACAGGGCTCGAACTTAGGCACATCTGATTCTGAATCTCATGCTCTAACAACTGAGCCATCCTCCTGCACACTACACAACAGTTTCAGTCATAAACTGACTAATGTTTTAAGGCTAGCCTTTCCTATATTTGGAGTTCATATGACATCCTATTAGACCTAAATTTTCAACTAACCATCTCCAATCTGTCCTTTCTGAACAGACACCACACTATTTACCTGATTTTCGGATTGCGTACCGAAATATTTGAATCCACTGTCATCATGATTATTGCAGATATTTCGGGCTCAAATTACGGAGCCCTTTTTCAATGCCAAACACATCACACACTTAGTTGACAATCAATATGTCAAGTGAAAATATTAATTTAAACCGCCTCATTTATACTTGATTTTAGATCTCTTAAGCATAACGTTTTTTTATAAAAATGTTAGGAAAGTGTATGTTAAATTGGTTTGTGTATGTGTCTACATGTATACACTCTTTGCAATGAGATTACAGTGATATAATGACAATTAATGACAACTCACTAGATAAGCGTACGTCATGCCTGTGTGTATGTGTTCTCGTTTGTTTTGAATTGAGGAGTAATCAGTTAATGCAAGTGTACACTCATCCCAGTGAAATTACAGCGATTTGGCAACATCTGACTATTCACTGGATAAGCGTGTTTGTGTGTATGTGCGTGAGCGTTTACTTAAAACTAAGAGCTAATCTGTTACATGTAATTACAGGCACGTGTAACGGTCATACAAGTAAAACTAAAATGATAACTGTCATTTCCTAGCTGCACACGTCAGACCTATTTTACACTTACTTTTCTAAATGAAGTAATTACGAGTGGCATTTCAGTGAGGAGGGGGAATGACACTATTAATAGAGTAAATAATTAATAGGTAGTAAAATTAAATTAGAAACGGATAAAGTGTTTCAATAGGGTAGAAAGTTAAATTAAACGGTACGTAAAAGAAATTAAAAATTGCCTGATAAAGAAGATACTAGTAATAGTGCAAAGAAAATAAAATTAAAATAAACCTTGCCATCATGTATAGATAAATGTATGTTAAAGGCGCTACACTAACAACAAGTAATCAAGGATGAAATAATCAAAATAAATTAGGCGATATTGAATTAATCAATCTCCACCTCTGTAAGTTAATATCAGTCCAGTGTTCTTATTCTTTTAATTGAGCGAGTTTCTGATTCTGATTCTGATTCGTGCAATCTTCGTTTTCTACCATTATTTAGTGCTGTATTCCAGATAGGACCTAGTGATTTTTCTACGGCTGTTTCATTCATTATGTCATTTCTCGATTTAATTTCGATGGATTCTCTAATCAGTCTAGTCGATCTGCTACGGCTACAAATTGATATACGTCTGCACCCATCCCAATTAATTGTGTGTCCTGTCTCTACTGTATGGCGTGCAAGATCTGATCTATTAACATGGGCATACTTGCATGCGGTTTTATGTTCCCCTCTTCTAACCTTAATTGGGCGCATGGTTTCACCCACATACATCAAGTTACAGTCGTTACATGGAATTTCATATACTCCTGATGTGTCTAGCGGTTCTATTTTTTCCTTTTGGTTGGGAAGTATAATACCTAGTGTAAGGGTCTGTTTCAAAATAGTACGTATATTGTATTTTGATGCTACCATTTTTATTTTCCTACTTAGTTTAGAGTCAGGTATAACCATAAATGTAATGTCAATTCCTCTTTTCACACGTAAGACCTACCTTTTAACACGTCTTGTAAAAGGAAAATGGTGAAATAGCGTTAATACAGCGCTCGCAAATTCTGTTCACGGTAAATATTCAAGAGTTATTGAAATAATAACTATCATTAAGAAAAAAAGTTAACATAAATGAGGCTCAGAAAATAGATTTTATAATTGCCTATAGAAAGAAAGATCAGAATAATTCTATAAAAAATGTACCATTTAACGCAAATATTTAATAAAAACATCCGTAAGTAGACACAGTAAGATTGAAAAATATAGTTAAAAGACTGTATATTAGGTACTGCGCACCAAATATAAAATAAGATCACATAGGGCCAGAGAATATAATCTCATGTAGATATATTTCGTGCTTACTGGCGACACATCAATACGAGCCGGTACGTCGCCCTATATCTACTATATACTTGGCTAAGAAATTTGGGACAAGTAGACGATAGTATCTCCTATACGAATCGATACGCAAACAGCAAAGGAGTTAACTTCATACAGTGGGCACACATTATATATAATGAGTTTGCTTTGAAGACACATGGCTGAAGGTTTTAAATGAAGACCATTACTGCTTGAATAAGCATTCGAGAATGGGACTGTAGCGTTCAACTGAATAATATTTGTTGACCAAATATACAGTATGTATAGGGCGTAGTAGTGACACTCACTGATGATTCGCCAGTAAGCACAAAACATGTACACGAGATCATACCTTATATTTATGCTGACTTTGATATAGCCTTCGGATTCAACTTAAACTAATATGTTACTAGCCGTCGTAAAGTCCATCCCCTCCTCAACGTGGTACGACGGTGTCAACCATGTCTCGATGGCCGATCGTACATGGGCTAACTTTACTTTACTTTACTTTACTGCGGCTGGCTCCTTTTAGAAGATAAGCCGGCTCCATTGATATCCCGGATTAAACCTCTCCATGCCGCGCGGTTGGCAGCCATTTCGGAACATAAAGAGGGCCAATGACGCTCCCAGTGACGCGGACCATAAACATTGCGTAAACCTAGGAGTTCCATGTCCGATTTGATTGTTGCAAACCATGTCTTCAGTTGTCCACCTCGGCGGCGGCGCCAGTTTGCACATTGACCTGGGTTCATCACCTGCCGTACCATTTCGTCTTCGGGTTTGTGTAGTACGTGCCCGAACCATTGAAGTCGACGATGTTGGATCCAGACGGATAGTTGCATGATGTCACTGCATTGGTGACGAACAGATGCGTTCGACACTCGGTCCATCCATTTTGTCTTTGTGATGTACCTAAGGCACCAATTGTCGAATACTTCGAGCTTTTTGGAGTCCTCAGAACGTAATGGCCAAGTCTCACAGCCATACAGTAGCACAGGGCGAACAGTAGTCTGGTAGACTTGGATTTTCGTTTTGAGGCTGATTTCACTTCTTCTCCAAAGTGAGTTCTTCAATTGTAAGAAAGCAAGTCTGGCACTGTCGATGCGTGTTCGGACTTCATTCTTTGCTTGACCAGTTGGAAGTATTTTTGAGCCAAGGTACGTAAATCGTCGACTGTTTCGATTGGGCTGTCGTACACCGTGAGCTGCTCATCAGATGAAGATACACCGATGGCGAAGGCTTTCGTTTTGTCGGCATTGATTTCCAGACCAACGGATGATGAAAACTGGGCCACTTGATCCAAAACGGTTTGCATGCTTCCAAAGCTGTCAGCAAGGAGAACAACATCGTCTGCGTAATCAACATCCGTCAGCCATAGGTTATTTGATACTTGAACGCCTCGGAACTCAGCGCGTTGCTCAGAATCCAGTCAACCGCATAATTGAACAATATGGGTGACAGGGGACATCCTTGTCGAACCCCTGTGTGCAGACTGAATTCATCCGATTCTTCTCCGTAAACACGTACTCTGGCTTTGGTGGCTGCATAGTAGGCCTTGATCAGATTGACGAGTTTTATGGGCATACCGTCGAGCAGCATGATGTTCCATAGGGAGTCGCGATCAACAGAGTCAAAAGCAGCTCGAAAGTCAATAAAACAAGCGACGGTTGGTTGTTGAAATTCGTTGCGATGTTCCAAAACTCGCCGTAATGGGCTAACGGGGCTATGGCGGTGGTGTCACCAGGGCGTGGTGGATTTCCGACCGGCAATCGGATCTCCTATAAAATACCACATGAGCCCGACGACGGCAATATGACTCGGCGTGTGTTCCCCGCCACAAAAGGGTTCAACAGCCACAGGATTCCATGGACTCCTGGACAGTACCCCGTACTTCTGAATGGCGAATGAGCTCTCAACAGCCACTGGCAACCATGCAACTTACTGCTGCCTTGCAGACTGCGCTTGGATGTGCAAAGGCTAGAGGTGCGTCCTCGATCAAAAAGCCGAGTGGTGAGGGGACACCACTTGTACCAAATTCCCAAGAAACTCCATGAAATGTCATGGATCCGGCTTATCCTCCAAAAAAAGTCAGCCGCAGTAAAGTAAAGTAAAAGTAATATGTTACTAGATACGAAATTCCTGATACACAATTGCATATGTACTAGTTCCAGCAACAACCAAATAAAACTACTATATCTTTAACTGAATGATATCATGACTCGCGAAATAGATAAACTGCTGTCGATCAAGGCCAGAACGTATTGATTTGCTGAAGTAATAGGCGTTCAGAAGTTATTTTAATTCTCAATTTTTGTGTAATTTAACCTACCTGGAAAACAATCGTGTTGGTACTCTTTACAGTCTCGGTTTATACAATATATTATGAATTTGCTTTGAGGACGTATTGATGAATAATTTATATGAAATTAAATTAGCTACAGCTTTAATTAAAAAAATCGTGTATGATTGTATAGACAGCTTTAAGGAAAGTCAACATCGAGAATACAACCTCCTTTCCGTTTTCACCACTGTCCATAAGACCATAAACAGCTCATTGAGAATTGGCACAAATGATTTGGGTATTTGAATCAACGTGAGCACACACACAACACGGTCGCGGTAAAAAATATTACTTCCATATATAATATATGGTGAATTTGGTTTGAGGTGGTATTGATGAATACTTTATATGAAATTAAATCAGCTACAGTCTTAATTAAAATCGTATATGATTATACAGACAGCTGTAAGGAAAGACAACAACGACAATACAACCTTCTTTCCGTTTTCATTGTATAAGACCACTGCCCATGAGAAATTGGCACAAATGGTTTGGATATTTTAATCAACATGAGCACACACACAAAACACGGTCGCGGTGAAAAATATAACTTCCAAATATTGATCGATAAAGTTATACCACGGCTTACATTTTAAACGAACTGGTTTTCTTTTTGGCTACGTCAAACTTCTCATCTTTCATTTTGGAAGAGCCTTTTCTCCCTGGTTCTCGTTTCACCGGTGGTTTTGAAATCGAACTAAACAAATCATCATAATCGCTACTGCTATAGAAAAAGAAATATTTAAAAAAATAAAAATTCTATTAGTCCAAGAAAAAAATATAAAATGGTAAATGTAGCAAATATATTTATCGTGCACATCATTGGCGCTATTTGCTGAAGTTCAGACGAAACGTAGGCCCCCCAGAAATTAAGTTGCAATTTCCTGCTTCTTTCCAATGCATGCGTTCCAATCGAGCGGATCGCCTAAACGGAATTTTAATAGAGTTCTAGCAACTAAAGTATCATGCGTCGCAAGATCTCGTGAACATAAAAGCGGACAACCACTATGTGACTAGTCTAGGTACGGTAGCGTGTAACGGTCTAGACTACATGCAATACGTTACTAGATTTTCAAAGGCTGATGTCGTTTCCACAGCTATTTTCGACCAGTTATTTCCGCACAGCCTTGATCTAACTTGGTCTTAACATAAACAGTGATCGTATGTTGTTCATACGCGGAACCTAGCTTACGCCAAACGAGTTTGTTTTCCAATCATCATCATCATAATCATCAACATTTCCAGCAACAAAAAAGTCAAAAGTGACTAATGTTTCACTGCCATATAACCATAAGGAGTGAAAAAAGTATATAAGTGAATATAGACAAATTATTATTGAGATTTACGAGAGAGAGAGAGAGAGAGAGCAGAGAGAGAAGGATTACCTTGCTACTATGAGAAAATTTATCAGATAACACACCAGAAATAAGGCAAACTAAATCTCTCCACAACACCATTATGACCAAGTTAGCATTCGGGCAAGGCGACATCAGCAATACAGCTTCCTTACGGATTTCACTGTATCACGTCATAAACAAACCAAACCTCGCAGCTAACTTTGCCCTAATAAGAAAGTTACGAAGATGATTCTACTAGACATCTGCAACAAGATCGCCACTGAGCACGATTCGATGCCATATCGCTAAGGGTTTCTAACCAAGAAAGATCTGACGAGGCTGCTCCCTCGTTTCGGAACAAATTTCTATCGAATATGCATATAGTGAATCGACACAAATTTTAGCTGATTCTTGAAAGTTTCAGTAATACTACCTGATTTTTTGATCACAAACTCTCACATTTCCAAGCATTAGACAAAACATTTATATCTCCATTAAAGCTAGCGTATTGGTATGTGATAATGCTACAAAATAAGTATGTATAATGTATAAAATTTATTTCACGCATTATGCTTACAAGCCATTCAAATAAGCAGAACGGATAAGTCAAATTTTCTCACGGTATTGACACGAGCAATATCTACCCAGAATATGGAGATTTAAAAACTGCCTACCTAATTAAAACGAAGTCGTAATAATTATTATACTTATAAAAGATTTTAATATTAAACAACAGATGTCCTACAGAAATCATTAAAACCAGCGTAAATATTTAACGAAACTAATCCTCGGTATAGATTGTTGTCGGTTAGAGGTTGGAAAACCTTTTGCGAAACTGAAATTAGTTATGTCCCTCCTGTTTGAACTTTATGAATTAATAAATTTGTGTGAAATTATTTACAGCAGTCGTACAAGTGGTTTGTGGTTAATTAAGTTTAACTAATCTACTGTATACTTCTATTGCCGTTTTTAATATTACATCGACATAGTCGTGCAGTTAGATACGCTTTTCGTTATCTTGTAAACTGGCTGCCATAAATGCTAGGTTCAATCGCTATTTCGGCATGTGTAGAATGTCCGTAAATTTACTTTCACGCTGCCATTATACAAAGATTCACCATAGCCTTGGAGTAACGCCGAAAACGCGAAGGATGAAATTTAAAATCTCTCATGGCATGCGTCTCAAACAACTAGATCCTGACTTGCACGTTGTGAACCTTTTACTACAACGAGGAGTTTCACGGAATTTGCCGGAGGCTCTAAGCCAGATGTTCCACGCATCTGGTTCTTGTCAGTCTTCTCAGATGAAAAACTGAAAATGAATCCTCGATAGTGTGTTAATCATATCCAAATGTTGAACAGGCATTCGAAGTAATCCTCAAGGAAAAAGCAAATTTCTCCGTCTTGAGTGAAGCAAGAGGTGCATCCTAGAACAAAAGGTCACATTCTAATGTTGGTATAAATTTCAGAAAAATTCATAACCAAATTCTTGATTGAAATGCTTCATGCGATACACTCATTGCTACGGTACACCAGATAGGCGACGCGCCTTTACTCAACTAAGTGTCGGACAGAAAAATCTTATAAATGGAAATCTTTGTAATTCAAAACAGCTGTGCCGTGGTTGTTAGAATGTAAAAATACTTTTGGACTTCGGAAGTCAAGCTCGAACTCTTGCGAAATTTCAATAAATCGTATATTAAAAGATGATTATTCTTAAAGTCAAAAAACCAACATTCCTTTACTGGACGCATGCATCGTCAATAATAGAACAGATATGCTTCAAAGGGCACCCACTTACCCCCACGGCTGTTGTAATCTACGCTCTATTACTGCAATCTGATCCGGCCACAAACAATTATTAGTAGCAGAAACTAAAAGGCTTTAAAACAAGATACCGAGGTTAAAGCCTGTTACGAGACCGCATGCACGTACCCCCGAACAATGCTAATCTCCACATTCCGTGCCGATTTTGTGAGAAAAACAAGAATTACGCATTTATCTGATGTAAACGACTTATTCATATCGAGCGCAAGATTTCAGCTAGCAAAAAGCATTTACTCACACGGTACTCAAACGACAGCACAATCGTTCATAAGTTAAATAATAAGGACCCTTTGGAGTTGGGACACATCTGTAGCAGATGGCAGATAATGTAAGTCAAATTCTAGGAATAAGGAAAACATGGTGTGTTGCTTAGTGAAACATAATGACTCCGCTTATGCAACCGAAATGTGTATGTCCATAGAAGGCATGCCAGGTTGTTAAGTCTGGCCATATGTGATACATAAATTTACTGTTTAAACAGAAAGACCGGTCTACATCAAAATACCAATACAATATATATATATATATATATATATATATATATATATATATACATATCTCAGGAAGCTCAAATATAAGAAATATAATTAAGCAATTTCTAATATGTTTCCACTTCTACGTCATTAAATATTGCGCAACATATCATTTAAGCCTCTTCTGACATGGTATTTAAGATAATTACAAAAATTAATAACAGGATTAAGTTAGACTTCAATGAATATTTGAGGAAAGAAAAATTTCTGAATGATCTATGCAAATAGATAACGCATTTTCGGACACTGAGATTTAACTGGATGTGATGCACGCAATTAATCAGTTGTTCCTTTATTTCACATTTTCTACGCGTTTATAATATATATTTGTTTTGCCTTTGTATATATATATATATATATATATATATATTCTTTTTTATCTGATAAAATTTATTTTTATCTTTGAACATATCAAAAATACTATACAACAATTAATATTTAACCAGAAAATAAGTAATACTCTCTATAAATATTTATCTGTATTACACCTACGCTCGTCTATATGCCAATCTTCCGCTCCTCTTTCGTTAATATCTTGTCAAAGTCAGTGGTAGATTTACAGAAACTTTTTCTTCATTAACAAGTCAAACACATGGCCTTTTAGGGACCTATGCAACTGCATCACCTTTTAATAGCCAGACTAACTAAAAGTACGGAGTGTATGGTTCGAAAGCAAATGATTGGTATATTAAAGCGCAGTAATGCTGACTAGAATACTAAAAAACAATTCGAAAGACAAGTTTTAAGCTTACTGCAGTAATTCGTCGCTCTTCAGCGTTTGAGATGATGGCTTCACACGAACGAATCCTGCACACTGAGCAAAGGTTACTCCTCCTATGCCTTTCACCTGGAAGGATCAAATAAATTCATAGAAGACAATACTTATTGGAGCTATAGCTCTATCACAGTTTTGATTAATGCTAGTAGTAAAAATTACAGAGAACAAGTATCTAAACGTAAAACTCTCATGTCAACTAGAAAGTCAGCACAACATACTCATTACCATCATCTCCATCAGCATCAGCGACAGTAACACTGACAGCAAGACAACAGTATTTATTAGATAATGAATTACTACCACATAACAAGAAAAAATTAAAAACAAGATAAAGTACAACTAATAAAAAGGAAAAATAATTAAAAACAAAAAAACTAAGAATAGTAATTTACGAAGTGAATAGTTAGCCCGGATGATAACGCTCATTTAGGTAGCACACAAAGGCAAGGCGACATCGGTTATATGGCTTATTTGCGGTGTTCAGCTTATCGCTTCATAAAAAAGATTAATTCCCGAAATTAATTTTGTTAAACTAAAAGAAGAAAAATAAGATGATCCTACTATAATTCTGCAATGAGATCGCCGCTAAACTCGATTGAATATTGCAACGCACAGGGGTTCCAACCAAGAACTTTGCAGCGCAAGTGAAACCGATCCTGTTAGACGAATGGGTCCAATGATAATTCATTTAGTTTTAGTTAGCTTAAGTTGTCTATGCAATATACAAATGGTCGAGAAATAATGCTCTACGAAGCAAATGAATTGATGACATATTTAAAACATGACCGCGCCAAGCGAAACTGACAGAGCCTTATTTGTCTGTCTAAAGAATGGAACTTGTACGGCAAACCAAAAATAGGTCTATGAATATCACTGTTTCTTTTTCGTTGTCGTTATCGTATACTGTCTATGCTTCTCAAACAACGGTGGTCGAATGCCTGTTAGCGTTTGTCTTAGATCAATATTGTCAAGCTTCACTAACCTATGACAAAACTGCATGTGCATATGCATTCTACATACGTACTTCAAGCCACACTGAACTGTTCGCCTTTCACCATAAAAGAGCAAGGTTTGTAAAGGCTGCTCTAGATTTTTTATGTTTCTCCTGAGTTATTGAAACAGTTATATAATCATAAATATTTAAATTATATCAAGATCTTCACCAGTGTGGCAGGTGAACCTGTATAATGTATCTTAAAGGCATGAATTACATTTCGGAAGGTGGAATGAAGGCATTTGATTTATTTAGGATTGCCTAATAATTATAATACAATATCAAGCACATAGTGAAAATCGACTAATATACCGCATAATACCAGAATCATGGACGATAGGAAGAGTATAATTCCTAATGAACCATTTTACCAAATGCAACAAAGATGAAGATAGTGGAATTCTTGATCGGAAACCACTGTCAGAAGTATTTTTTGCGATAATTCAAATTTTAGCGTCACGAGGCTGAAGATGTTTTTCATGGGACACGTAAAAAATATACAAATTTGGTAGACATATCATTTATCCTTTGAAATTCTATTGGTTGAGCGATGCACTCGGATATCCTCTGTGTTTATTATCAGTATATTGTCCAGACGAGACTTAGTTATGCTTAATTCCGCAGTTAAATTATTCATTTGAGCAGTCAGTCCTTGAATCAACGTTTCTAATCCATCAGAAGCCATATTGTAAAGGTACCACATATGCTATATTTTTATTCAATTATATATAGTATTTTGCTCGCATAACAAGCATCGATTTATAAAACAAATTAACAAATATTAATTTATTTATTTTCACTTAAGCTCGAAGTTGCTTTCATCATTGGGCTGATTGCTTCTGAGAGGAATTTCTGTTGAATTAATGCCCGCCCTATATAAGACCGTTTGTTCGTTCCTTTTTTTTAAAGTGGCTATTGCTACATCTTCCCACCTTCAGTAATCGGCATTGGCACTCTGCTTAAACGATCAAGTGCGACAGCTCGTGGTCCATCGGGCAAAAGCACAAAATAAAATATAGATAGAACTGCTCCGAAACGAGGTTACCACACTATCTTAAATCTGCTACTGTGAGAATCTTACTGTGAAAGTGTGACTAGAGGCCTGAGGATGGTTTGGGAAAAACTGAATCGAAACGTCGCCAGTCAACGAAGATTAGATCGCACCTCATTTCCAGTGGTTAGTATGAACGATGTTGAAGCCTTCGGAAGGGACGAATACGCACCCAACCTGATCGAAGACAAAACAGATGCATACTTGGATATGGGGATCAATCGGATCTTTGCGAAACTGATAGTGCAAAGCGACAACCCGCGAACGCAAATCGCGAACTTTCAAGACATATCACGTGTCGAAAAAATATGGAATAGACCGTTACCATCCAATCTTCAAGTCTAGAATGACGACTATTATGACATGGTGATATATATGCCGCTGTTCCAGTACCTGACTTGAAATAAAATATTTTATAAAACTTCATCTTAGCCTAAATCCGGCCTGTCCTTTGGTATGTGATTCGCATGAATCGCTGAGGCGATATAAGATAATCGAAGCAGAGAACCTAAACATTACTCATGTCAAGCTTATACTATGACTGCTATCGCAGGAAACACGAGTCTTTTACGACAGGAATGATGTTCAACAGGCCCCAAGCACCTGGCACGATCTAGTTTTATGTATTCTGAAAAATATAAATTTACACTACACAAACTATGTCGCAATTATCCTCAAATAAGGTCGGAAGCAGATCATCGTGGCTTTCAACAAATGCCTGTTTCATTGGATAATTTCATGCATGAGACCAAAGCGTCAAAAATTATATGCAGGTGACAGAATAGAAATTATTTATCCGTCAATTCCATGCAAATACAATGTATGTAAGATTACTAGGAATAAGCGCCGCATATTTTATCTCAAATAAATCATACAGGAACTGTGACTTGATCTTCGTTAGTCAGTGTGCCGTTATGCTCTCATGATAATAATGATAGAAAGAAGCGCGTCAGTACCTGTAACTGACGGTAGTTTTGTTTTAATATACGACCGGTTCAATACAAACTGATCAGTTGTTATATTAAGCTCACAAACATGATATAAAGAATAGTTGTCATCATCTGTGCAATCAATGCTTGTTTAATTGTGTTTAATAGATACCTGTGACAAAAGTTGATAAATGCTATGATCGTGATTAGATAGAAACGGTAAAAATGTGTGCATGCCCACTAGAGATGGGACCTACATATCTGATTTTTCATCTCATAACAATGCATGTATACATACATTTATACATACATACACACATGCAAACCACTACACATGCATATTGATACCTACACACTGACAAACATAAATGCATACATACGCTAATATGCCAGAATATGTCTATTGTACGTTAGCCTATGCCAATTTGGCATTATTAACCGGACCTCTTCACTGTACTCAGTTTTTCGCTGGAATCGAACAGATTTTCTCCCAATTAACTGTTTCTTGAATAGTGAGAGTACAGATAAGCAAATAGTTAGCATTCTCACTAAATTTTCAAATATAATAATTGCTTTCTAAACAAACCCTTCTAGTAGGTTTATAGCTTACAGTTGAGAAACTTTACTCATAGGAGTGATGTTCATCAAGGATGTCTATTTTCTCACATTCTGGTTAACTTTTCAATAGATGCCATTATAAACTATTACTCTTCCGTTCGTTCAGAATGCAGACATCGAAGTTCTTCCCGGCAGTAAATTAGTCGATCTTGACTATGCAGACGATATCGTATGGTTCAGGCCACCATGAACAAATTATCAGTTGTCGTTCCCCCTATCTGTATAAAAATCGCTCTCTCTACATGTAATTTACTTCAAAATGATCATCCATCACACTCTAGAGCGACCAATAAGAACTCCTCGTTAGGCAAATAAGTAATGCGCTATCAACTGCGCTGGCTCCTTCATGGTTTACCTATGCTTTCATTTGGATTACCCAGTAGAGCATTATTATCTCAGAAAAAGTTAGATTTGCGCAAGAAACAAAGTGAACGAACTCGCAAATATTAAAGTCAAATACAATCAAATTTGTTAAGATTCGTTCATCCACCAGGATAGGTTGGAAACTACACGATATCACATCGAATCGAGTTCAGTGTTGATATTTTCGCAGTTTTCTAATATAATCATCTTAATTGTTTCTTCATAGCAGGGCAAAGTTAATTGTGGAGTTCGGTCGTATATTTTTATTAAGCGATAAAGTGACGACCGGAAGGAAGCTGAATTATTATAATCAAAGTTGCGGTCTTGATATAATCACCTGACCCATTAATTACTTACATATTTCAGTATAAACTAAGAATTGTATAGTGTAGAAAAGGCAATTCATCCAGTAGACCGGTTTCGTCCTTATTGGGAAATCATCATGTACTGGCCAGAATTTGCCGCGGACAGGAAGCCGGATTGCCGATGTTGCTTTGCGTTAAAACTGATCTGATCATAACATGGGATTTAAAGGTCTAGAGTGCTTCGTTTCTTTGTTGCGAAAATAATGAACACAAAGTGTTATTTAAGGTTTTTTGTAAATACAACTTTTTTATTTTTAAAAATATTTGATAATGGTGTATTAAAATTTAGAAAGGAAGTTGGTATAATAAAAAGGAAGATATATAGAAAGCAGACACGGACGGGACATTGCATACTACAGCACAGTTCCAGTTTCCAGAAAGAAATGCAATTTATCATACAGAATAACCAAAGTTTGTTATGAAGAATTTCAATGTCAAAAGCCGGCAGTGCTCAAAACGACTTCTGGCATGCATGAAGTTTTGTTGAAACAAGTAAAAAGTAGATTAAAGTAATTGCTATCACCGACCGCGAAACCAACGTTCATTTAATTATATAAATTTTCACTTAAATATCACTTCCCCATGTAGCGTTTTGTCTGTTTGATAATTAAAGATTGGGGATGGTTAGTTGTATCTTCAGGTTTAAAAGTATGCCATATAGGCTCCAATTGAAGGAAAGTTTAACCAAAAAACAATAGTTTGTATATAACTGAAAATTGTGTTTAGTGTTCAGCAGAGTGGCTTATTAGTTAGAGCAACAGATTCCGAAGCAGACATGCCCAGGTTCGAGCCCTACCCACGAAAAATTCTGGAAAGTACGTGATAAGCGCTCAATAAGGACTAAACCAGTCTACTGGATGAATTGCCTCAATACTATAAAATACTTAGTTTATACTGACAAAGTTATGTGCCTAATGGATCGGGTGTTTATATCAAGATTATCATATTGATTAATTTAAATTTTATCACCTCCCGTGCAACCAATGTTCGTCTAATTATATAAAGTAGAAAAAGTGAAAAATGCAATTAAGCCGTGCCAACTAAAATACATTATATGCCAATATACCCTTTACTGAGTACGCGCCATCCGAAATATTTGCTCGAAAAACTAAAAGGACGTGACTGTCGGATGCCTAATGCATATATGATGTTTTTTATACAACAGAACACCTTTTAGACACAAATCTAAAAGATAAGCTCCATTTAAATCCAACATCGTTTATTGTGTCTGTCTCTGTCCGACACGCCAAGGAAGAACATTGTGTATGAGTGAGGGTTTTCGTGCTAACAAGCAAATTGAATATAATGGACCACGCTCTTAAAATCTTTAAGAATGTAACTTGTTTCTACATCCTAATTTATGATTATGAAGGTGTCATCGCCTTACCTAAGATATGTGTATCAGTATTTTTTGTTTCGACTCCAGTTAGTTACTAAACAAACGAATTCCGGAGCATTTAAGAATAATATCACAATACGCATAATATTCATACTCCAAATCAGACGGATTCCCAAGTATTCTTTAAAGCAAAAAACGAAAAAGAATTACGCACAACGGAAGCTATTGGATACAATAACCATAATTCTTAGTTAAATAAATAAAACAGTTCTAGTATGATTTAATATAAATGGTTTATTTGTTTACCCGGCCCTCTTTATACATAAAAAAGTGTTTGCATCCACTATCTTTAATTTTATTCCATATATTTCGGCCTCCGGTTTCAGAAGCCTTTTATAACAAGACGCTCGTCCTTCTAACAAGTTGACAATCATTAAGTCAAGTGGTAACTTTGGTTTACACTGTTTTATTTACACTTATTGCCAGATCTCTTAAGCATTATTGTTACAAAGTAAGTGCGTGTTATGTATGTGAATTGTTTGAGTGTACTTCACGGTTGTGCATTTTCTCCTTCCTGTTTCGTGTTGTATAATTTACGGGCTTAATCAAAGTACCACAAATTTCATACGAGGTGAGTTGCGCCGAGAAGAATAAAGCGTTATTAACCTTTATTGTATACATATGCTGTATAAAAAATATTCTGCAATACATTATTTGTTTCACTAATCAAATAACTAAGGACATCCGGAAAGCTGTCGGTGTTTGAAAAAGATCCGAAGAATGCTAGCTGCTACCTGACCGACTGCTTAATGATAAACATATGTGCCTGGGTTCAAGCTCCGTCTGCGTAAATTCTGGAAAGTACAAGAATTGTTCTAATGGATTAATTGCCATTTCTACATTACACAATTATTAATTTATACTGGCAAATGTATTTATAAAATTGGACTAGTGTTCATATCAAAATCGCAACATTAATTAAAGCATTTTTTTCCACCGCCGTGCAAACTATGCTCGTTTAATTATATAAAGTAGAAAAAGTGAAAAAGCAATAAAGCCGTGCCAACCAGAAGACGTTATATGCTAGTATACCCTTTTAAAGGGGACACGCCATTCGAAATATGTAATCGAAGAATTAGAAGGATGTGACCGTCGGGTGCCTAATAAACATGATGATGTTAGACATAAATCTCAAGGATAAGCTCCATTTAAATTGAACATTATTTATACGAAAGCGACTATTATGCCTGCCTTTCTACGATACGCAAAGGTAGGACACCTTGTTTGACCAAAGGCTTAGGTGCTAAAAAACAAAATGCATATGATGGACTAAGTAGTAGCCATAAACACAATTTCCAAAGGTGTAACGTGCACTATCAACTCTAAAATGCAGTTTCTGCCTTGTTGCGTAGGTTCTTTTACATTTGTTTATCGCCCCCCAGTCCAGTTGCTGAATATAAACGGCTACCGGTGACAATGCCAATGTTGGTGTCGTCATGAATAAGATTCGTCCGATTGGTTTTAGTAGGGAAAGCTCCATTGAAAATGCAATTTCCATCAGCAAAATCAGAGTACTCGACGCTTCATCTTTGTTGTCATCACAATAGTAGGCAATATTTAGGATTGTTAGAAAAGGCATAGGCAATAGACCGTTTAGTGCAAACAGTGTAGCCATATGAATTGACTGACAAATTACTAAATGACAATTTTAAAAGGTTATAAATTGATTTGCGTTATCTAAACCTTTAATGTCATCAGCTAGATTTCTCCTTTCGTTTTACCAAATGTGTTTACTTTTAGTTTGCTTAAATGACCGGCCCAATAATTTTGCTTCACTGTCAATTATCAAATTAATAATTGTAAAAGACCTATTGGAACGATAAGCTTCACTCAGAGATCCACCTGCTTGGTAAGTTCAACTGTGAACTTGTGAACAGAAATATTAAGAGGTTACCGAGATTGTTTTAACAAGAGAAAATGTTCGAATGTGTGTGATTTTCAAATCGCGCTTCACACTAACACAAATTTTCAGGCATTCTGACTTCGTAGAAAACTAAGTGACTATTTAAATAGTACTGTACTTTGCAGCTAAAAGACGTAAAAATATAGCGACAAAATGCCATAGCCTAACGTAAAAGAATCGATAAACTCATTTTCAAGAATGGTGCTGATGTGATTTTTTAAATAAAGCTTATCATCAGCAAAATTTCATATATTTCTCATTAAAAAATGATAATTGCCTTTAACAATTGCATTCGACTCCGAAAGCCTCCATTATCGCGTCTGAATGCTGCGATTGCTTTAGCCTTGGCTTCATTTAGTCCTGATACACGAGCTAAAATATGCACAGGGGCGCAGTTTAAATCAATGCCTGCAAAACTGACGCACTCTTCAAAAAGGCCATCGACAGCACTGGCAAGCCGTTTTTCGGATATATCATGTTGGTACTGTCCGACGCCTAGATGTTTGGCTGGCATTTTGACGAGTTCTGCGAGTGGGTCTTGAAGACGTCTGGCTAAAGATACAGCAGCACGATAACTGACCTCCATCTACAATCACATAAAAACCAGTGAATGTTAAACCAATTGTAGAAGATAAAATAAACTGAACAGCCTTAAATTGCTTTCTGGTGTCCAGCGTTACAAGATTGACAACAGAAGTTCAAGTAAAAATGCGACATCGGTAATGTAAACTTACAACGTGACGGTCAAGCATAGACAAATACAACAATACATTAGCATTGAAATATTTAAAGGCGTATAAGCTCTAAATGAATACTTGATCATTCCTTCCGCAGGTATAGTAGATTAGTTTTGACTCATGTAAACAAAAGTAGCTAGCTTTGTGGGCTATATGATAGATGTAGAAAAAATGATGATTTCAGATGGTAAAAGCAACGTACTTGGCTAAGTTTAAAAGAAAATTTATCAGTAATATATTTATAAATATGAATCAATAGGTAAATTGATGAGATTCATTAAAATAGTGCGAAAGTATGTCAATCAGTTACCTGTGGTAGTTCTTGATTGGCCAGATCTGAGGCGCTATATATCGACGCACCGGCCTCGCTTACCACAGCGTAGCGCACCTCCAGAGGTGCAAAGAAGTTTGCAGAAATAGCACATGATAGCCAGCGTTCAGCAGCACGACTGCCAACTCCGTTTCCCAGAGCTATGGTATTGATGCTGAATCGATGTACAAAAGACCCATTAAATGGAAATATGCAACAATTGTTTATAAACAGAACATATTAGTAAACTCTTATTCATCCCGAATATACCTTGTAAAATTACAAATAAGATTAAATGCAAAGGTTCTGTGAAAAAAGAAAATTAGTATTTTGCTTAGCATGCAACGATGGTTTGTACCAAAACATACACACAATTAAATCGTGTTTTTTTTTAAATTTGATTGCGGAGTGCCAGTTTCATATTTTCCAATGCTGCGTTTTGCGTACGCGGGTAGTAGCTTTGCACGGACAGTTTCACAAAGATCCGATTGATCACAATTTCCAATTTTGTTTCGCCTGAGTTTGTATTCGATCCAATGGAAATGCGGTAATATAATACTGTATAATCTAGTTCTTCTCATGTGCGAATTATCAAATTCGCACAGACCACTCCAAATCGAATCGAACCACAGTAAATAAGAAATTTCTGTAATAATTATGATAGATGATGCCAAATAAAATGTATATTCTCTACAGACAATCAATTTGTAATATACGCCGCTAATGAGACAACATGGATTAAAAAGGCAGTTATATAATTAAACGAATATTGGTTGCGCTGGCTGCGATCTTTATGTTAAGACCTGTCCCATACATTTTAAAGTATAACTTAAGCTATGTATAATGCAGAAAGCGCAATTCATCCAGTAGACCGGTTTCGACCCTATTTCGAACCTTTCATTTAGTAATATCCTTTGAATGTTTACGGAATCTCCACGATTTCGTACGCAGGTTGTAGCTTTGCACTAACAGTTTAACAAAGATCCGATTTATCGCCCTTTCCACATATGCATCTGTTTTGTCTTCGATCAGGCTGGGTGCGTATTCGTCCCTTTCTTCCAAAGGCTTCAACATCGTTCATACTAACCACTGGAAATGCGGTGTTACGTTATCTTTGTTTACTGGCAACCTTTCGGTTTAGATTTACTCCACCAATCACGTCAGTAAAATTAAGTTAAATTTTACGATTTTACGGTAATTAAAGTTAAAACTCAAAGCTGAAAAAACGACAAACGTGATGGTCAGATACTGTTTTGCGGCACAGAACTATTATATGTGCAAATGCGCATGTGGTATAGCGCACCTAGTAACAACTAGTTCATATATGACCCGATAGATAGACCAAAGACAACAAGTTACCTCGATAGAAAGTGAGAATGCCAGAGCGAGGCTTAGGTTAATACTAAGTAAAGAGAGAAAGGAAGAGTTAGTAAGGACAAAATAGATGTCGGACCAATACTAATAATATGCATGTTGCTAATTTAACCAACTTAGAGAAATTATTGTATATAAATATATGTCCACATATCTAAAATAAATCACTATATTTAAATTATATATATATATATATATATATATATATATATATATATATATATATATATATATATATATATATATATATAGTATAACTTTAATACATCTTAAATAAATTTATAAAAGCACAAATATACGTGTACTAGTCATAAAGAAGTGTGCATCTGTATAGTGTGATATTATATATATTTGCGACCACACCTTATATAAATATATGCCAAACACATCAATATCTACATTTATAGAATTTATATATATTTATTCATATAAAACTATAATATAAGCAGTAATGTTAATCAAATGTCTCTAATCAGAAATATATATATATATATATATATATATATATATATATATATATATATATATATATATATATGAAAAAAACAACGTACTCCATGGAATAACATTTATTAATAAATCTTATTCCTATCAGTATCTAGAGCCATTATTCTGGATTCGTTAACTTATTAGTTCATCCAATCCCAACTGTACATTTGTTGTAACCAATCCCCTCTTCGATATGTCAGTCCCTGTTTTGCGCAATTCAAACCACTCCTTTTGCATAACGTCATGTCGTGTGTCATCGTTTTCATTGTGAATGCGTCCGTAATTGACAGGTGTGTCGTATTTTGCATAACGTAGGCTATTTTGGAAGGCCTGTTAGTTATGCCTTTGTTCCTGTCCAATTTAATGTCTTTTCGAATTACCTTCTGCACGTTTAAGCTGGGGTTCAGCTTATTGATTGCAATACCTTCAAAAGCCAGAAGAATTTTTTTCCGTTTCTTCCTTGTACAGAACTGATAATTTTTTACTACTAACAGCATGATCTGCCTCTAGTTCATGTTCGCAAATCGCTGGCTTTTGTGCAGCAGCTGCACCTCCCTTTAATAGTTTTTGAGGGAGGTGTAAATTTATTCTAGTTCCAAGTCTCTTTTTTTATCTTCCGTTGTACTGAGTGTTGCAGATACGTTAAAATTTTTATACAAATAAAGGTGTTGACGAAATAGATCGCAAATAAGGCTGGGAACTAGAATAAATCAGCATCTCCCTCAAAAACTATTTAAGAGAAGGTGCAGCTCCTGCACAAAAATCACCAATTTGCGAACATTTAATACTTACAGGCCATGCTGTTATTAGTAACAATTTTTCAGTCCTGTACAAGGCAAAAACGGAAAAAATGCTTCTGGCTTTTGATGCTATTGCAATCAATAAGCTGAACCCCAGCTTAAACGTGCAGAAGGTAATTCGAAAAGAAATTAAATTGGACTGAAACCAAGGCATAACTAACAGGCCTTCAAAAATGGCCTACGTTCCGCAAAATACGACACACTTCTCCATTACGGATGCACTCACAATGAAAGTGATGACACACCGCGTGAAGTCACTCATAGGGAGTGGTCTAAATTGCGCAAAAAAAGACAGACATAGCTAAGAGGGGATTGGTTACGACAAATGTACAGTTGGGATTGGATGAGAGAATATATTAATGAATCAAGAATAATGGCTGTAGATACTGATAGAAATGAGATTTATTAATAAATGTTATTTCTTGGAATAAGTGTTTTCATATTTTAAATAACAATAATATATATATATATATATATATATATATATATATATAGATTAATATAAATGGATGTATATATACCATATATGTTAATAAATATGTATATAGAATAAATAAATATGTAAATATGTACGAATAGACCAATATATATACATATTAACGCAACATTTTAAGTTCCTCTTTTAAATACGATTGCCAGCTGTTAACAAGGAATATTTTCTATAGGACAACTTATTATTTATTTATTACGTTATTCACACCTTATATAAATATATAAAATACATATAAATATGTATAAAAACATATATATAAATATAAGCAACTGTGTGAGATTAATATGTCAACATTATATAAGAGATTGTACCGTCCTACTTTCCCACATTCCTAACCGAAATAATTAGTGGGTAAAGGGCATAATTCCAGCTCTTACTGATGAGTCGCCAGTAAGCACGATACGAACTTGCACGAGATTATACTTTCGTTCATGCTGTCCTTGGTTTATCCTTTTGGTCATAATTGAACTATGTTACTAGGTTCGCATCACTTAATACATACTTGATATAGGAGTAGTTGCACAAACACGTTGTTTAAACAACTATATGCCAGATTGATTATTAATTTAATGATGAAACCCATCATTTCTTGTCTATTTTATCGACTGATAATTTAAACTAATTAAATCACGAAAATAATGATTGATTTTCGATAAAAGCTTTTTCTGGAAGAAGCGCTACCAAAACCAATTGTAAAAAATATACCAGATGAAACCTTACCAATGTGTTTGCATAGTTCTGACTAACTGCAGCTGCTCTGTGTCTAATTTAGAACTGGCCAAACTAAAATAATCGCCATCACAACTATCACGCCGGTTATACACTACCACACCACCACCACCACCAGTACGTTATGGCTTTCGGAATTTTCTGGTTTCGATTTGAAACCATGTTTTACGTTGTAGTTTGTCGGGTGGATGACGCCCCAAGCAATGACGTCCCCATGAGAATCACAGGCTGCCCACTTACAACCATGAGTATATCCAGGATCGAGACCGAGACATGGCAATCTGTCCCCAGGAACTGCTCGGAGTGCAGACAGACAATCAATCGATTGATTGACCTTTTCGCTGTAATAAGGAACCCGTCTAGACTCCGACGTAAGAGAGCCCATAAAATTGTTGACCTCTTCCAAGATTGATGACAGCTTCTTCGATGTGGATGCCGATTCTTTTTGACGTCTACACAGTGGTGCAGTCATCAAAAGTCGCCGCAAATTTTCTGTAAACACGTTAAGTGAAATATCCTGAGCCCAGCTGGTCGCTACGCTCCTTAATTAGTTAATCATAAAAAGTATAACAATTTATAAATGAATTCTCTATTAGAGTTTACATAAAAGATTATCTTAAACATATAAGGTGCATCGAACGAGAAGTAATTCTCACGAAAAAAACAGTTCCGGAAAACCACAGCGTGAGTGGTTAGCACATTATGAAATTTTGCAGACAGACCATATAGAAATTAGCTTACGACTAATGGTGACACAAGCGAAATTTAGCTAACATAAATGAAGTAGAAATGCTTAAAATTAAAGTAGTTATAAATATACGAATAAGTGAGATTTGTAGGTTTTCAAAAACACATCCGGATTTTTGCATAAAGCTCATTTCACGCCGAATGGACGCCATATGGTTCTGCTACCGCACGTATTCCATTTAATACTTCTGATGGCTATATGACAGTGAAGTTTCGGCATATGATGCTAATTCATACTGATGATGCCGCCGTTGCAGCTGACGGTGCTATATGTATTACTATTGCATCTGCCGTTTTTGTTGAATTTGTGTAAATTTGCACTATGCCGAAGCCGGCTTACATTTCGTTTCAAGTGATAAAACTTTGATACAAATTCCGGAAACGTTTAACCAAAAATTAAATAGAATAAACACGGAAGCGATTTAAAAAATAAATGAACATAAAGGAGAAGGGAAAATTAAAATTAACAACAGCCCGATTTCTGAGTGAAATGAATTATTAAAGTTATCTAGCACACAACATGAAGAAAGCATCTGTGAAACTTCCAAAAGAATATGTTTGTTCCATTTTTAAACGACAAGGCTAAGACTGAAGTGGCTTTTGTGGAAGCCGAATGACTTTGAAGAAAAGACACAAGGGCACTTGAATTAAAACTCATAAACTTCGCTCCACACCACATTTGAACACAGCAAATTGTCAACATGTAGCGAAAATCAATCGGTTGTAAAAAATTAATTAAACGAAAACGAGAGAAAATAAAGAATAACTTCCTTGAAATAATTTATCGCTAGGTGACGATGGATCATTTCAACAGCTCTGCCTCTTACGTCGAAACAATTTTCTACCACTTACACAATTAGTTTCTTATCTTTTTGGAGAAAATTCCGATCAACTCTGCAGAATGCCTTTATAACGACTTCCTATTCTTTCTGTCATCTAAGATCAAAACCTACAATTATTCATTGTAGGTTTTGATTATATATATATATATATATATATATATATATATATATATATATATATATATATATATATACATATACAGAAAATAGTCGCGTGTTTCTTCATAAATGATGGAAGCTGAGAAGGCTACGCTAGGTTTTCGATTCTCATATTCACCCCGTCACTCATATTGCCTGTGTTATGGATATAATTATTTAATATGATAACCTTTCAAATAAGTCCAAATCTTCATCTTAAAGCCACACAGTTGATGCAAGGGATAGGTGTAATATGTATCTTACATTTATAAGGCAAGAATTTCATCCCGGAAAATGGAACGACAACTGTCTATCCGTTCAAGCACAAGGAAGATTCTCAACCATTGAGTAGCTATAATACAATGTTAGCTGCAAAGTAAAAATCGAATTCTCCGCATGATGGAACTTCGACGCCTGCAGCCTGAACGAAAGGAAGAGCATAACTTTTAATGGAAAATGTCACTACTAAATGAAGCAAAAATGAATTAAGTGGACACCTTAGTCGCACGCCACTGCTAGTGGTAAAATTTATCGATAATGCAAATTAGGCGGTCATGCGATAACAGGTGCTTGTGTAAAGAACACACGCAATATAGACATTTTAGTGAGCATACTCCATTTCGACAGAATAACCACCAGAACTTTTCGATTTTCTGCGTTAAATATATCCATGAGGTAGAAAAGGCAGATATTTTTAGACGGTTATGTACACGGCACTGATCAATGATTTGGCTCTACCTTGTCCGAACCAGAATACGGTCTCATTTTAAGTATGTGATTCACATGAAGTGTTCGGACTGCGTGATAAAATCAAACCAAACAATCTAGATACGACGGAAGTCAATCTTACATCACGATGTTTACCACACGAATTAAAATTACTTTTTTTAAATGTAAGAAATCGTCGACTCGCCCGAAGCAACCAGCATGATCTCTTTATCTCATATAGTTCAAAACAGACCAATCAATGCCAGTGTTTCCAAACCATTAAAGGTACTTTTAAAACTATCATAGATTTAAAAATCGGTATTCAAAAGCCTTAGCTTCAAAATATAACTGAAATAACAACTGTGATCATAGATTATCAACCTAAAATGTAGCATACCTTAGTTTTCGCTCTAGAGACGGTGCTATAAGTCGTTTCCAAGCATCATCGATAATTGAAAGGATTGCTGGCCAATGTTCATTGTGAACAGAATATTCACGATCCTGAAAATCACTATTTACGTGTAGTCCAGGCGGTCTGAACAGACGTTTAATTGTTTGAATCACCTGTTCCTTTACATTATGATGCAATTCCAAGTGAACAGTGAGCACATCGCGTTCCTCTGCTCGATTGATAGCCAAAATCTACGTAATAAAAATATTTTTAAACGCACGCAATATTTGATCGAATAAAGCCGAATATATCATAATTGCACACATGTAGACCAGGGTCTCCAGCATAAAATGCTCCAATAAAGACAGAAGTCATGTAACTAAAAAAGGTTGTTCACCAAATGACTCCAGGATTAAAAAGGATATTATAGTCCACAGTGCATATGGTGTCAGAAATCATTATTTAATATTAGGCAGATAGCGTCGCCATTTTCTTTTCTTCCTAATTTCCTAAAGCTATCACATTTAAGCACAGAATAAATTGACAGTTGACTACAAAATCAACAGTAACATACAATATTGTCAATAAAAGCACAAAAACTGTATGCTTCCGCACTATTGAAAGCCATTAAACGAAGAGAATAGTTATTGAAATTAAATATGTGGACTTAATATAACAACCACTTCGACAATAGCAAGTTAGTAAACTCGCAGATAAACAGACTGGCAGACAAACTACAAACAAAGCATCTAAGCTGGTTTGCCAGAAGACTGCAAGACATGAAGTCAAGCAGGTTGGCAAACAATTTGACCGACCAACCGCCAGACAAAGAGAAAATGTGCATGGTAGGCCCGAAAAAAAGAATTCATATACTATACAAAAACTTACGGTGCAAAACTGAAAGGATTCGCTCGAACGAAGTTATCTATGAGCATAGGAATTCATTGTTAAGAAGTTCGCTTATCATTCTGCAATATTGATGTCAAAAGACAGCAAATAATAAAGCAAATGCAAAAAATAATGGAATATTGAACAGAAAGAGAAAAAGAAACAAGGGGAATGAATCAAACAGAAGAAAACGCAGAATTGAAATCTGTTGGTCACAGCACATGAAAAATGCGTGTCTAAACTGAACGGGAAAAAAACCAATAAAAGAAAACACAAGTAATAATATAGTGGCGGATCGTAAAATAGAAAACCAGGATCAATTCGTTACATCATTGAGCTCAGAAAGCAGGCATAGTAGATATGAAAATAAAAAGCCCGTCTCAAGAAGGATAAATGCAAAAAGCATATAGAAAATCAACAGAGTTTTGAAGGAAGAAATAATAGTGACATTTATTAATAAATCTTATTTCTACCAGTATCTACAGCCATTGTTCTAGTTCGTTAGTATATTCGTTCATCCAATCCCACTGTACATTTGTTGTAGTCAATCTCCTCTTCGTTATTCTAGCCTTTGTTTTGCGCAATTTAGACCACTCCTTTTGCGTAACGTCATTTGGTGTGTCATCACTTTCATTGTAATTTGCGTCCGTAATTGATGTATGTGTCGTATTTTGCGAAGCGTTGGCTATTTTTAAAGGCATGTCAGTTATGTCTTTATTCCAGTCAATTTAATTTCTTTTTGAATTATTTTCTGCACGTTTAAGCAGGGCTTCAGCTTATTAATTGCAATAGCTTCAAAAGCCAGAAGCATTTTCTCTGTTTTTGCCTTGTAGAGAACTGAAAAATTGTTACTACTAACAGCATGACCTGTGAGTAGTACATGTTCGCAAATTGCTGATTTTTGTGCAGGAGCTGCACCCCTCTTTAATAGTTTTTGAGGGAGATGCTGATTTATTCTAGTTTCGAGCCTCTTTTTTGATCTGCCGATGTACTGAGCGTTGCAGGTACATTGAAATTTGTATACAGACAAAGGTGTTGACGTCACAGAGAGGCTATCTTTTTCATTCGTGCGCATCAGTTTTGTTGTGTTGAACACCACTCTCACCTGTATTGATGGAAACTGTGCTTTTGTCGCTCGAATTACTTTTCGTTTGAAGATTTCCGCTGGAAGATCACCTCCAAAGGGAACACTAAGCGTTACTATCTGGGGAGTTTGATTTTCTTCCAAATTGGACGATTTTGTTGCGTTGCCTCAAGTTGTATTCGATGAACCAGTCCGGATAGCCATTATTTCTCAACGCTTCGCGAAGCCAAATTTAGCTCTACTTCAATGTTGTCCGGTGAACAAATCCTGCGTATTCGTGTGCCCAAATTCATTAGTAGGTTTCTTTTGTACGCCCTTGGCACACTACTCATATAATGGACATATTGTCCAGTCCAGCTTGATTTCTTGTGAACTGACCTTGAGAGAGTACCTTCTTCATCTCTCGTTATTCCTACATCTAGGAAGGATAAATATCCGTTTTTTTCTTCTTCTATTGTAAACTGGATTGCCTGGTCTACCTTGTTTATGTGATGTAGCAGTGAATTTGTATCTTCATCCTTTTCAACGACCATGAAAGTATCGTCAACGTAGCGCACGTAAAAATGAGCTCCATTGATAAATGGTTTCAAACCAGTTGTTTCTAAATGGTGCATGTATATGTCTGCCAATACTGGTCCAAGAGGACTACCCATACCTATACCGTCAATTTGTCTGTAGAAGACTCCTTGGAATACGAATTGTACGTTGGATGTGCATAATGGAAGTAGTTCTCTCATGTCCTCCACTTCTATCAGTGTTTCCGCTCCTGATGATCGTATATATTCACATAGGATATTTATAGTTTTATTTACTGGAATGCTAGTAAAGAGTGACTTTATATCGAGGGACACCATTTTCCTCTCTTTCAAATTTAGGTCGCGAATTTTTTCTACGAATTGAAAGCTATCTTGTACAACGTGGTCTATTCTTCCTTTCATTATAGGCTTTATAATCCGGCATAATAGTCTGGCTGCCTTGTGCTGTGGGGAATTTATCATATACTCTCTCTCTCTCACACACACACGCATACACAAATCTCCATAATAATTAGTGTGCCTAAAATATTATTTGTCTTTATTAATTTGTTTTTTTCTTTCTCTTCCAATGGTTACATGCCAGTGAAACATTAATTACTATTGGTCGTTGTATGACTGTGTATGATGATTCCTCCAACCTAATATTTCAATTTTCTGAGTTTAAAAAGCTATAATAAATAAGATGGCAGTAATTTGCTAAAATGTGCTTCGCGCTGCCTCAGCTGCAGAAAAATTAATTTACGACACACATACTCTCCCCCTATACATTATTGAAATATAGATAAGTTTACCTGATGTGGTTCGAAATCATAAATATATCGCTGCAAGGAAATATAGCGCTGAAAATGCGCGACGTTCTTCCGTTTCTCTTCAGCCTCATATGCCGAAGCCTTTTCAGATTTTCCTTTTTCCTTATTCTTCGCTTTCGATGCGGTATCCTTTTTTTCATTTTTCTTGGTGGTTTTGAGAGTTGCTCCGAATTTTGCACAACTAAATACAAATAGCAAAAGAAGAAATAGTTAAAATCTACTGCGAGCTAGGCAGATAAGTTAAGTATAATTGACAACTTTACAAGCAATAACCAAAAAAACGGAAATCTTATTAAGATAATGAATTGAACCACAAATATATTCGCTTTGGTGCCGCTTGCAGGGACGGCTTCTTAAACTTGAATGAGCGTTGGTAAGAAGTCATGTGCATTTGCTGGCTACTAATACGATTAACAGATCCCTGTCTAAGCAATAATATAAGCAACAATTGATCAAATAAAAGGCATCATTCGTAAAAACTTTGCAATACACCAATATCATGTCACAAGTGTTATTTATAGTAATTTCAAATTAATTACTGTAAATAGTGAAAAATAGGTCAATTTATTTCTCAAATTCGTCAGTTAATATGTGCACGAGTTTCAATGAGATTTTTGAGTGATTTTTAAATGCATTTTTACTGATGTATTTGTGCTGTGAGGCATCTGTTGCGTGAATGGGTGACTCGCATTGTACAACTAAGTAACCTACTATCTAAAAATTAATCTACTGATAATTGTGATGTAGTGGGTCTTTTTCAGTTTTGGCTATGAAAATGTTTTTATACATGTTTTCGACTTTTATATTCGTTGCTGAGTTGTGTTGATACGTTACCCTGGTTTACAGCGTTAGATGTATTAACAGTCGCCTTTTTAGTTGTACCAAATCTGGCGTTGATCACTTCAATTCATTTCATGAAATAGAATCCCATAAACGTATTTACTGAAAGTCTATCAGCGCCTGTAAGACTTCAAAGGCCTAATAGAAGCTACAGAATGTTGGATTATATGAACGCGAAATCGAGCAATTTCGGACGCAGACAGAGTTCAAATTGAAATATCAATTTTTAGGGAACACAGAACTTCGTGACAAAATGAAAAGCTTCATGAGCTCTACAGTGAAGGCGACGTCACTTTTTTGGTGTTGAAGCAGAATGCGGCTTCTTGCACACAGTGGAATCTAGCCGTTCATGCAATTCGCCGTTTGATCTGGAAACCTGTCGACAATCCATGCATTGACATTGGAAAATACAGGCCCTTAAATGGAGAGATATAATATTTTAGTTGATGTGCGCTAGTTTCACACAAGCAACTTGATCATGGACATTTTTAATCTATAAACATAAAATCCAAATCAATCGGATAACAACAATAACAATAGTTAGTGCGTCTAATGGTGTTTTTGCACGGTTATGTGAAAGGTAGAATAAAATAAGGCTTGTGCTTATTTCGAGTTCGCAAATTTCATTTAAACAAAAATTTTGTATATCTGAAATACAAATAACATTCATACCATACACAAATTAAATTTTATACCGCTTAGTACGATAAACATAGATAGCTTTAGAAAATTAATAGATTTAAATTATCAAAAATCGATTTTTTTTATTACGTACAGTCGCTCAGCCTCCTTGATAACGATTGCATTTTTTGCTATTTTGTCAGCAATAATGTACCCCACGGCCTCTTTGATCTTCGCTTCATTTTTAAAGACCTCTAAAACAATTAAATTAATTCGTAATTTGAAATAACATGTAGCGAAATAAAAATGCATAAAATTTGCGGAATAAATAAACTAGACATTTCATGTATTATGAAATGATCTACAATAATTGATGAATCAGTTTAATTCTAAAGGAGACATAAGAAGGAAATGCAAAATTAAATGTTCATAGTTTAAAATGAAAAAAATCTACTAAACATTGGAAGACCGACTGGCCACATTTACAATTTAAGAAACTTCTAATTAAATAAATACCTCGATGCTAGCTCGTATTTCGTCTTCACACCATACACTTCTGAACGTAAATCTAAGGTCCCTTCAACAGAAACATATTCATCATTAGACCAACAAGACAAATAAAAGCACAAGTTCAATGCTACTTTGGAGTTGTTTCGTTTTTAAACCAAGAAACCTCGCAAGTAATATATGCAAATTTCTAGCAACTTTACATTTGTCAAAACTATGGGTTTCGTATTTTTACCCTGGTTGAATAAAAAGTAAATATAAGCCAGGATTCCATATTATAAAACTAATTGATAGATAAATTCAGTTGAACGTCATCTAATGAGAAGGCTAAAAGTTTTGAACATAAACTAATAAGAAAATAATCGATAGCAACATGCGCACTCAGTAATAGATAGATTTATTCGGCAATAAAAACATCACAATTCATGAAGCTCCAAGAACATATTGACACACTTATAGACGAATATTTGTACTGAAATGCATGATGTCCAACTAAGCGCGATTAAAAATCAGCCTATTATAAAATAGACATCGGTTGCTGTAATAGAAACGAATAAAGGGTTTTTACACGAATGATTAATCTTGTATCGAATCAGCTTACCAATAGTGACATGAAGCTGTAGTAGTATATTCAATTTTAATGCCTTATACAACCTTTTTCGCGTCTTGTACAACATAATGCTGCCTTAAAAGGAAATTTGTTGATTGCTGAGATAACACATGCACACATTTAAGAACAAGGCATTGCGTAACTAATAAAAATATAGATAACATGCAATCAGTAGGACATGCTCAACATGCACGCATGCCGCGTTTGTACTGATTGAAGACCCTTAAGTAAAAGACATAATCACATTCACAACCCAATAATTAAATACTTTTCTGATAGTACATGTAACCACGAATAATTTAATGCCATGTGACAAATAGAATAGTACCAATAAAGCTATAAATACAGGATAACTGTCGTAGAACAAGCCGAGAGAATCAAACTTTTTCGGTAGATCAGTATGGTTTGTGTGCTCAACAAATGGAAATTTATTCACGAGATAAACATTCATTACACTTTTGTATTTTGTTTAGAACTGCAAATTCTTCAGATATATTTACATTCACGTGTACATTCATATAAGTGAATCTACAATGAATACATGTCATTGCCACTTTGGTGACTTAACTGATTAAGGAGTGACAAGTAATTGCAATACACAAGTTTTAAATTCAAGTCAGGATAAAATGGTCCAAATTTAGTAAAAAAATAAGTTAAGGAAATAAATTATTTTGTCAGACGAGCATTTTAGATAAATAATTTCTGAAGGAAAATAAATAGTTATTTTGTAAGGAAAGTCTATATTTGACATAAAAGTTTAATAATAAGTGTTACAAATAGGTTTTCTTTTGAACCATATTTTTGTTCTAAAGGATGCATTTAAATACAGTCTAAAAAGGCCATTTTTCGCTCGAATTCAGCATTATTGCAATAGCTTTTTAAAAGAACGAATAGTGTGTATATGTGCGTGTGTAAGTGTGGATTTATGAGTGCCTCCGCATGATGTTTCCGCAACCTATTCGTTGTATAATATGTCTATTTACACCAAAGTACCAGATATCGCATTCGAGTTGCGTTCTGACAAAAGAATGACCTTTCTTAACTCAGTTTTGCCTGCTTGATAACAAGTTCATGCTTCAATCCAAATGCCAAGTGCACGAAAATGGCTTATCAATAAATCATATCTGAAGAAATTATGTCGCAAACATGTCACATAGAATTGATATACGAGTAAACGACTCATGTATTAGGTGCTGCGAGCCTAGTAACAAATTAGTTCAATTATGACCAGAAGGATAAAGTAAAGGGAACATGAACGGAAAGTATAAACACGTGCACATTCGTTTCGTGCTTACTGAAGACTCATCATTAGGAGACGCTATTGCGCTCTTTATCCACTATATATTTGGGTGAGAAATGTGGGAAAATAGGACGGTACCGTACTATTTTATTGTAACTAGTAACAATATAGATAATATGATATCAGTGGGACATGCTCAATATGCACGCTCATGATTGCATGCCGCGTTTGTACTGATTGATGAACCTTTAGTAAAAGACAAACACACCCACAGCCCAATAATTAAATACTTTTCTGATAATATGTGTAACCAAGAATATTTTAATTTCATATGGAAAATAGAATAGTGCCAATAAAGCCGAGAGAATCAAACTTTTTCGGTAGATCAGTAAGGTTTGTGTCGTCAACAAAGGTAGATTTACTTTTCTTTCCTTCGAATCATCTCTCAGTCAGCGCCATACTGGTGTAAGAAACAAGACGGACAGCCTTTAAGATACTATGTACTGGGTGTTGTGCACCTAATAAAAAAATATTTCAAATATGACCAAAAGGATAAACCAAATAAAGCATGAACGGAAAGTCTAATCTCGTGCGCATTCGTTTTATGCTTAGTGGCAACTCATCAGTAGGAGCTGGTATTACGCCATTTACCCAATATATATTTAGGTGAGGAATGTGGGATATATAATATAATAGCATATTGGCTTTGAGGTTGCATTGACTAAGACTTTATATTAGACCATCTTCACTATTGCAGATTTACAAATTCGTATAGGAGATTGTACCGTCCTATATTCCCACATTCCTAACCCAAATACATAGTATGTAAAGGGCGTTATACCGGCTCCTACTGATGAGTCACAAGTAAGCACGTAACGAAGGTGCACGAGATTATACGTTCCGTTCGTGCTGTCATTGGTTTATCCTTCTGGTGCTCAACACCTAATACACAATTGCATATGGACAGACATTTATAGAATCAACTAAAGTAAATTAAAATCGAATTAAGTAGTACAGGATCAGTTAGTCTACAATGATAGGGTCCACGCACTCATCATAGATCTTGGTTGAAAACCCTGCTCGATATTACATCGAATAGAACTCAATGGCGATATTTTTACAAATTTCTAATAGTTATCTTAATTTTATTTTTTTTTGGTTGAACAGAATAAATTGCGAGGCTCGACCGTGTTTGCGATACGATAAAGTGAAAACAACGAAGAACTTGTATTTCCGACGTCGCCTAGTCTTAAATCTGACTTGGCCATAATAGTTGCGTGTAGAGGTTTAGATTGCATCATATTAGTGTGTTGCCTAGGTAAATATAATTATGTGAACTAGATCCTCCCCTTCATAAAGCATTCTCATTTAATGATTTATTGTCTAAATTATTATGCTCTTCATTCTTATTCTTTTTTGTTTTATATTTTCTCAAGGGTATATAACAGTGATGGAACGGTTATTAACGGCTTTTTATCGTTGTAGATGTTAACTATGTTTGCCCTAAAGTTGTTTTGTGAGTAATTTTGTTTGAACATGACTTAAATAAAACCTTTATACGCAAACATTCAGAAGACCGCACAGTCAAACTCATAAACACTGATTAACACAATACATAGTTGATTGAAAAATCTGTTAATTATTATAAGTAATGTAAATAGAAAGTGGAAACACGATTCTACTGTAAATATAGATGCGATTGGTTAACTACAATTTGGTTGGTGTTTTTATTAAGCTCGCATACTCGTTTTAACGAATTCTTATCAACAACCGCGCAATCAATGATAGTTTAGCGTCATACATTGCAAGAAAACTTCTAGAATATCGTTTTAATGGTAGATTTAACTACACATAAAATATGCATGGGCTCTCGATCTAGAATTAACATCAATTAGAGTCTACACAAGGCGTAAACAGTTAATAGTTAATATTCAAAAAGAATTTCCAGCGTTCAATAAATACAAGAAAAGGTATGCTGATCAACTTAAGGTCTTCAAACGGTAAGAATATAGTTAGACTGAAGTCAAAAACATGTATTACATTATCATAGAATTATGCAAACGACAACGCTAATTGGGCGGTGTGCACAAGATACATGAATACGGAATCCTTGGCGATGCACCTTCCTCCAGTCCACCCCTACTGATACCTTCCCGATTTGAAGGCCTTCCTCTCACTTTTAGCCCTTACTCCGCAACCAGTCCCCCCACACAATCTCAAGCTTTACCACGTCGTCGTGGCCGACCACGCCGCGTTATGCCTTTTAATAACGCACCTTCTCCCGCAAGCTCGTCCGCCAGGTCCACATCCCCTCGACAAGTTACCTTTGTGACGGATGATATGACCCAGAAACCGAAAAAACGTAAGTCTACTAAGACCAAACAAGACTTCGACCCAGCCCCATCAACTTCGTCTCCCCCTACTGAATCCATCATCGACCCCACCCTGGACTGTTGCGTCCCAGCCCCTGATCTTTCTCTGTCCCTGCTCGCCCCTCAACGCAGCTTCCGAGTCCCCCTCGAGCCCAGATATCTCGCCCCCCCTTTTGCTTTCAAACCCTACAACTGCCTCACCCACCTGATAAACGCGGGACAAAAGAAATCCAAATCGACGCTGACCACTCTATCCTTGTCAACGAGCGGTCTGTCACCCTCATCAGCCCTAGATCTCGCCCCGCCCGCCAGCGGAAAGCCCCGCACGCTTCTCCTCCCCGATCTAACCATCCCTCTCTCAGAGCACTCTCAGCAATCCTCATCAACTGCAGGTCACTTACGCCTAAAATCAGTCAACTACGAGCTTTTCTATCCTCTAACGAGATTGACATATGCGTTCTTGTTGAGACTTGGCTGTCCCCTTCCATCCACTGTGATGATCTTTTCCTCATTCATGGATGCACGTTCCTTCGTAGCGACAGAACTGTCAGTCGTGGGGGCGAACTAGCTGCCTATGTCCGATCCCTTCTTATGCCCAAACGCTTGTCGACATCGAACTCTCAAGGATTGGAATTTTTCTCGTTTCAGCTACAAATCCACAACCAAAGCATATCTACCTGTGTTGTCTACAGACCCCCTAATATCTCACTCATTGACGACACCCGCGGGGCCCAACTTCTATCTACTTTTTTCTCTTTACACTCCGATCGGTACGTCGTTGTGGGTGATCTCAACCTCCCCATGACTAACTGGTTAGACGATAGGACTGAATTATTAGATGAGTTGAACGGCCACCGTTCCATGGACGAATCTGATGTCTGCAATCCCAACATACAGGCACATAACAAAATGCAGAGCTTAGAAGACACGTCAAATATATAAGTCTTATTCTACCGAATTACAACATGAAAACTTTCTGTCAATACCAGATGAAACAGAAGAACCAGTGACAACTGTACAGGGCGCGATGCCGACTTCAGGGGCGCCGTTATGTACAACTCATTCTAGAAGAATACAGCATCAGCCAAAGAATGATGTTTACGTCTAATATTAGCCGTCATTTTTTGAGAAGGTGGTGTATGTGGAGGAAGATATTTCCGCCGACAAAATTAAAGTGACAATAATTGATAACTTTAAACCACCTTGGCTGATTGAAACGAATTTTATTTAAAAAGAAATTATTCGTTTAATTTCCAGAACTTTCTTTGTTTAAATGCTTGACTTTATATATACTTAGGATGGTGCGCAATTTCAGTTTTCGGTTATCTGTACGTGACTGATTTGAACTTTCTCGGCGTGCTGCATTTATTTCATTTCCTCCATTTTACGTTTACTCGATCTCCACAATATATTCCTGCTAACACTTACATTTTCCCTATCTTACATATTGGGGACGTTCTGGAACAGGTAATTTAATAATTCTGTTTTTTACGTCTATTTCTTTCCAGATTATTTGTTCGGGTGTTTTGTAACGTGAAAGGTTTCACATTCCGATTGCCTAACATTAAGTATCAAATTAATAATTAAGTACGTTCGACATGGAAGCTAATCTTAAGTTTGAAGACACTAGCAAACTAGCTCTAGATATGGCAGGTGTGAAATAAACAGATGTGAATGAGAGTACAATCTTGTCAGATTCTATTATACAATTAAAGACTGATCACGATCTGGCATCTATGGGGTTCTCAGATACAAGAATCACATTCATTATTAGACATGCTCGTAGGTTGATGATAATTTAATCAAATAAATTATTTCGTATTCATAATTTTAACGGAATATTTTAATTACGCAGTATTTTTTCATGCAAATTCTGCATTTCATTAGCATTATCAACAATTTAGAGATATAAGTCACACCGAGATATAAGACACCGAGAACCTACGCTGGTTCCTTGTCTCTCCGGCTTCCGTCACCCAAGCAATTAAAGACATTAAATCTAAATACCAATTTGATCAATATGGTGTCTCGGTCAGAATGATTGCCCTTCTAGGCTGAAACGTCTTCTCTCTGATTGCAGATGTTATTAATCATTACTTTACTTTACTCTACTGCGGCTGACTTCTTTTGGAGGATAAGCCGGCTCCAATGACATTTCATGGAGTTTCTTGGGAATTTGGTACAAATGGTGTCCCCTCACCACTCGGCTTTTTGATCGAGGACGCACCTCTAGCCTTTGCACATCCAAGCGCAGTCTGCAAGGCAGCAGTAAGTTGCATGGTTGCCGGTAGCTGTTGAGAGCTCATTCGCCATTCGGAAGTACGGGGTACTGTCCAGGAGTCCATGTAATCCTGTGGCTGTTGAACCCTTTTGTGGCGGGGAACACACGCCGAGTCATGGTTCCGTCGTCGGGCTCATGTGGTATTTTATAGGAGATCCGATTGCCGGTCGGAGATCCACCACGCCCTGGTGACACCACCTTATTAATCATTGTCTCGAAACCACCTATCTTCCCCCGGACTGGCTCAATTCGACGATCTCTCCTATCCCTAAAAATGGCACTTCTTCGATCTCATCATTTAAAGATCTCCGCCCCATTACTATCGTCCCTTCTTTCACCAAAATCTTCGAGAGGATCTTATATAACCTAATCTACCCCTCCATTAAGTCTCATTTAAACTTCTATCTCCTCGATAATCAACATGGCTTTCTGAATGGCCGCTCCTCTTCCACCAACTTAGTTAGTGTTCTCGATCATTGCTACTCCTCCTTCTCTAAAAGGCTTCAGTGCACCCTTCTATTCATGGATATATCCAAGGCTTTTGACTCGCTGTCATTTTCAGCAATCGAATCCGCCTTACTGAGAAGTGGTATCTGCGGCAACGTTCTCAATATTATTAGTTACTATCTCCGAAACCGATATGCGACAGTAAAAGTTGGCAGTAGTCACTCGAGGCCAGCCCATATCCGATCCGGTTCACCGCTTTGGTTCACCCGTCACCTTCGCGTCATTTCTTTTATCCACAAGATCACAACTTGTTTACCACTCTCCAACTTTGCCCACCCCAGTCACCACTATGCCACACGCTCTAGTAACTCTTCTATCCAAGCCAACCATACTCCCACCATATTTAAAAAATCTATCTCTTCTCCAAAGCCACTAATGTCTTCAACGCTCTTCCCACAGACGTAAAGCTCCTACCCCAGCACGAATTCAAAAAGGCAGCCCATCAGTACTTCTTCAACAAACTTCTTTGTGATACGACCGATTGGAAACGAAACTGGTTCCTTCTCAATCCATAACATTTACTTCACCCCAGGCTATCCTCTTTACTAACTTCGGAGGGCGAAATCCCTCAGGCAGCCATCTAATCTTCCACTTTACCTCTCTGGTCTTATTCTTTTCTTCTAGATTCACTAATACCACCTCTCAGCCCATTCCTAACCCCATTATATCCACGTTGTGGATACTCTACTACGTTTTGCTCATCCAACTCTTTTCTTTCTTTCTTGTTTCAGCGGAGGACCGGAAACCCAACAGCCCTACCGATCCACCAACGGTTCGCTTCGGACAACGACTCTCCCTGGTCTTCTTTCAATCACAATCACGTTCTACGGATGCCTGCGATCCCTGCAAGACTCACTCGCCTCAATCCTACTGATTCCATCCATGTCCATGCTTTGCGCCATCAATTCAATCGTCACGACAATGGACTCCATCGGTCGACGTCTACCTCCGGGCCGCCATCTTTTCATGTTCATCTTTGTTTTCGATCTCACATTCATCTTGAAGATCTGATACTTCACGGACTATCTCCAACTGATCTTGTCTAGTCAAATGGAACTTCATATATATATTTATTTTTCACCAGATTGAACTATCTTGATGTTAATGATAACTTTTCCCCTCCCCAACCTCTCCCCTGCTATTAAATACTTTGCTAGTCACAATTCCACTCACCTCCACATATCCTACCCTTGATTTGCTATTTCAATGGCCTTTAATGCCAAATAAATGTATTATTATTATTAATAATTTGAGTTAATAGCGAACGCATCTATTTGGCAATGTTCCTAAGGAGATACAGGTGGGCAATAAGATTAAGCAAGATTTAGATTTTTCTGGACACAATATCTTAGTTTAATGAATTTGAAGCTATCAAAGTTAACAGCAGAAAAACTTACTCCATGCGTCCACTGGAGCAGAACCAAAATCAATAAGCTTGCCAGTTGTAAGCAACTGCATGGTAAGTTCTTCAAGTCCAGCATTGAGAGCTCTGCCGGCTAATGTTCTAGCTCCTTTCTCTCCAAATGGTGCGACCTATTAAGAATAACTGTGTTGTCAAACTAACCACGGTCTTCACTTCTTCAATAGTTTTACAATTTTTGAGTTGCCAATCAACATCTTTTGTCAAAAAGCCAGCAGTAGACAAACGTGCTTTGGCCTTAGATATTTTATCAACAACATTACTTAAGTAAGTCAAATATAATCAATACCGCAAATCTTCAGTACGATGTTTTATTATATGCAATGTTTCCGGCGCTAAATTTCCCGTACACTCCTTGCGATACCGCGCCATAAATGGAACCGTGTTTCCTTCATCTAGGAGAGAGATGATTTTGGAAACAGCTTGTACATCTGCACCAACAGAATTCGCTACTTCTTCTCGAATATCCCAGGTTATATTCATGCTACTTTTTACATACACCACAGCGGTTTGATAAAAATAAACGAATATCAATATATAAAACAAAAAAAAACCTAAAACACCGAAAACAATTGTAGACACTGTAGGAGAAGATATTTCCTCCGGCAAAAATTAATACTTTCATTTTACATTTTTTACTATGCATACAGAGTACTAAATAACGACATTTCTGTAAATAATGATTACCTAGTTATTTGTAGCAAACAAATAACTACGAAGTTATAGCAAACTATGAAAGAAATATTTAGATTCAGTTCTATGTTTTATGTATTTTTGCCTGACGCATGTGACCTCTGTTAACTTGTAGCAACCTTCTGATTTACTTATTATAATTGTGATTTTCACAATGAATTTCTATTAAAATAAAATCAGGTTATATATTTTGGTGTAGTGTTGCTTTGATTAACAATGAGGTCAATATTAAATTTGAGGAGGCTGATAATTTAGTTCAAGAGGAAACAAACTTAACAGACTCACATGCGCACACTAAAACTGGATCGGACTTAACATATATGGGGCTCCCATCAGCTAATAGGACCGGACCCTCCACAACACTAACGACTCCGCTGATATCCTTCCCTGATGCCCATCCTTTTTCATACAGGTACATAAATACTCATTAAGACCAGTATTTTTGGGATGTTCCATAAAAGTTTACATTCCAAGCATGTCGGTTTTTCCCCAGACGAACTTCTCTAAGAAAGTCGCTAAAATTCTTAACGTCTTCATTTCAAAGAACAACATTTGGGGTTATCTTCCCATATAAATATTAATCAATTTTTGGACATTTGAAGTTACCAATGGTTTTTATACAAAGTTGTATTTAAAAATCGTATTGTTTTGTAATTTCATTTAATTCCACACTACAGTTTTTCTAAGTTAACTTGTAACGGTCTTCCTTTGTTCTAGCGCAGTAATATCTGTTTAACTTCACTTAAAATACGTTGTCAATAAAGTTTTGAATTGCCCATGTATAATCATTCTCATCAGCTATATCAGAAAGGATATCAAATTTGTCAAAAATATTTACATAGTCTTCACTTTCCCAAAAGTAAACTACGGAATTCAATGAGACGGTAAGCATTCACATCCTGTTTAAATAAATAGTTTGTAATATCTCACTTTGATCCAAATGTAAAACATTGAGTTAACATAAGAGTAGGTGCGAAAAGGATTGATGAATTTATTTTTTCTAAATTATGGATCATGCTAGTAGTATTGTGAATGCGTATCTGGCATTTAAGGGGTTCGCATTAGTCAGAGACAAAGGATCCACTTCATCGATCCTATTACAAAAACAGACTACTAAGTGCTTCTACTCGGCAAAATGAACTGGTACGGTCTGTCACAATGAATCTGGAATATCCAATTCGACACTAAAGCAATTTTTGAGGAACACCACTTTAACAAAATCAAATTGTTCACAAATTGCTTAACATAAAAAGGAAATGGTAGAGTATACATAGCATCAATGCTACAATAAACAACTACATAGGCTCAACCTAAATTAAAAAACTAACCGAACTACATTATTAAGATTGAATGCAAATTGTGTGTAATTTGCGACAAGCTGGCTCAGTGGTTAGAGCGCTAGATTCTGAAGCAGACGTGCTTAGGTTCGGGCACTGTCCGTGTCAAATTCTGGCCAGTACATTACGAGTTCCAAATAAGGACGAAACCGGTCTACAGGATGAACTGTCTTTTCTACACTATACAATTCTTAGTTTATACTGACATACATAAGTAAAATGGGTCAGGTGCTTATATCAAAACCGCAACTGGTTATAATAACAACAATAAGCGACAATAAATATGATCTCTGGTTACCTGCTTTCTTCTGCTACAATTAAATAATTGTAAACATGTTAAATAGTAAAAATTTTAAGGTATTAATATAAAACAGTTCCAAAAATAATTTATAAATTTTATTTACACAATTGCATAAAGACCTGCAAGAATTGAAACTATCGAGAAAAAATCGTCTATTAAATTTTATTTAAAGATTTCTCAAATCTGGCACTAAAACATAAGCATTACGTATTTTCAAAATCGAGAAACGGATTGTAACGACACAAATCAATCGGTGACATATTGCGTAAATAAAATTCAAATCTATTTACGTTGCACCAATGAGAAAAAAGCAAATTGCCGTTTAACCACGTTAAACGACGTTTAACCAATAGTATGCAAGCACACATTGCATGCTATTTAAGCACGGTAATTTACCATGCAAGTCAGTTGGGCATTTGCATTCTACCTGCTTCGCGTATTTGCTCGATCGGCTGTCAGCGCATATTGCACTTTACCGGTTGTCAATCCCTACTCGTCTTGATGCGAGATACCAGAGAGACGAGCCAATTGAGTGCAGGACCTGCATGACACCATACACAACGCGATCACAGCTCAACCACGGGAGCCACAGTTCAACCAGAGTCCACCCAAGGCTCTAGGACATCTTCACTTCGGAAGACTTCAAGTGAACGTATTACCTGGCCCTCTTAAGGGCCCCCATATCAGCAACTAATCTCTATTCAGAGCACCTTAACCGAGTTTGTAACGTCGTACGGCATTTACTTGAAGCCGGGGCGTTTACAAAATTGGCGACCGCGCCAGGATAGTGATTATTGTTCTGATTTTTTTTGGTATAAATAAAATTGACTTCCTTTTTCATTTATTTGGGATAAATCGTGGTCATCTGTTGAATTTTTTGGGTATATATATATATTTTCGTGGTGTGTATTGAAGGATATAATAATAGATTGACATTTGTGGTTTCTTTACCGGATAAATCGACTAACATTCGCTTTTTCTTTACACCCTGATCCTGGCTTTTCTAAAATTTTGTTGGGTATATATTCGTGAATTTGTGGTGTGAGCATTCAAAGGCTAACGAGGCCTCTGTTCGTCTTCCCTAAAGGAAAATTTCAAATTTTGGAAGCAGTGTGTTATTCTTGCTGTTGAAAATAATAATTCATTGGCACTAAAGGCCAACAGGGCCTCTGTTCGTCATCCCTACAGGACAATTTCAATTTTTTGGAAGGAGTGACGCTGTTCTGTGTTGAAATAATAATACATTGTCATCAAAGGCCATCGGGGCCTCTGTTCGTTTTTTCCTTTTGTACTGGACAATATCAAGCAACAGTGGAAGCTGTTTGTGGGTAAGCGTTTCGTTATATATTTATACATTTATATATACATTTTCATATTGCTTATAAATTTATGCTTTTAAGATCCCGTAAGATTGTTAAAATGTCAGGTCCAATTTTAGATATTGATGTTCCTGTTTGGGATGGAGATAGTGAGCTATTCTTTATGCGCGTAGACTCCGCTTTCTCCCCGTTTCCTGATTATGACAGTCATCAAAAACTGTCAAAGGTTTTTGCTAAACTACCTTCTGAATTGCAGCGACGGATTTATCCTAAGCTTGAGGCCATTAGGAAGCTACCTAATCCCATTTTGGGCCTACAAAACGAGGTAGAATCCTTGCTTGGACCCACTGAAACTGAGCAGATAATAAACAAATATGCGCAGTTAGATATGCCAAATCTTGGCCCCATAGAAATACTGAGGGAATTACGGAAACGTTGGTATAAAACCAACATTTCTGACCATGAGGCTAAGGTTGTTTTTATTAACAATCTTCCCCAAACATTAAAACTCTTTGCCAGACAGCTCCCCAACACTCTCTCTATAGATGACTTATCTGAGAGATGTGAGTTAGAATATAGGGTTTTGGAACCCAAAGTGAATCCATTATCCTTTTCTTCACCTCCGCAAGATGATAGAATCTCCTCCTT